>SMSR01008119.1:46959-111200 GCA_019453355.1 Ceratina japonica | reverse complement strand
CATTTATTGTTAGACCGAAAATTGATTAGTTTAGAAACTACGATTTTTATCCCGGGATCTGACGTATACGCAATGTGGGAAATTAATTCATATCGTGGCCATAAAAGGAGATCGTGGCCAAGAAGAGTGGCCGACATTTTTAGCCAGGGGTACTTAAGTCACGGCTAGTATGTCCGAGCACGAACAAAGTTGAACGGTAGCCGGGGCGCAAATATTTGTTACGTCCGAATTTCTGTTTGCCGGTTTCGAAATGAGATAGGTAGGCTTGGCCCAGCGCTTTGCCAATCAGCGTTACAGATGTGCGCGTNACAAAAAGTACAAAAGTGTGCGGCCGCTCGCGTAGTTTACCTATGGCTCAGGCAATAACGATGGTCGCCATATGGGCGACAGCCCGGGGGCCCGGAGAGACCCGCGCGCACCTTCCGCTCCTCTCCTTCGCTTTGCCCCCTTATGCGGGCCAGATTTTATGACCTAGGTATGGGCCGAGCGAGCGCGGCCTGCGCGTATGCGCAAAAGGGCGCCGCGCGAGCCCGAGCCCTCCAGGCGAAACAATTCTGCAAAAACGTGGCGGCGCGAGATCGTATACGCGTGTGTGACTCATCGATAAATTCAGCGTAGTACATACAGTGCCGCGGCCGGTTCCCACGAGGAAATCTCTCTCCCACTTACCTAGCTGGCCGCGTGTGCGCCTCCACTACTCCGGGGCACGTCGATCAGCCCGTGGAATGGCGAATCGCCGGGGAATTGCGATTCTAAAGTGGAACAACATGCAGCTTCCGTTTCTTTTTAATCAAAGACGTATCTTTCATCTCATGATAATTATTCTACAGGCTCTACCAGTAATGCTGCAACCGTACATGGGGCGATTCTATCGTACGTGAGAAAGTGATTCTTAAATGTGGAATAAACTTCTTTTCTATTCAAGAGTGAGCGTGTACTTGGTTATATCATAGTTAAAAGCAAGTACATATTTTATTCATTTATGTATAAACCCCTTCAGTTTTACCTATGAATTCATATTAAATGAAAAATTCAGTTTGAAGACGACACAAGTCTTCCAAAATTAAAACCGAAGATCATTTTTTTCTCGAAGAACGAAGAACAGGAAGAACGTACAAGAAAGGGTAAGAAAATTTAATGTAGAGAGGACATATGTAAGAATTATCCATTTTCACGGTTGCATCGTCAGCGCTAGTACAGCTTGTACATATGTTCATCAACCGCGACGAATAAGAAACAAAAGAAAAAAAAATGAAGGTAGCAAGGGATATTTGTTTTAACACCTACGGACTATAGTTTTCGGAGGAGTGGTGAACCAGAGGTCACGAGGATTTCACGGAAGTTTGAACGTGACGTAGGTAAAACGCAGGTAATTGAAAAGGAGGTGAGAACTGGCCGTAAATCAGTCCATTAGCTTCGTTGCGTTGGACACATACCGTGTCCTATCGGGCTCCCATATGAGCCCGGATAGATTTTTCACCGATACGTGACGAATCGTGGGTAACATGTGTGTATATATCGCGACAGACCTGGATTTCCTCGCGCTCTCGCTTTTCCTCCAGCCGTTTTATTATCGCACTTACCACACGTGGTATCTATCAATACGACACGACGCAGCCTCCAATTCAATCATTTATGGCTCCGTTCGTTATCTCGATTAATATGATTCGTCTCTACCACGTAGTCTAATGCACTGGAAATATAATTAATCATTATACGTTTTAATTAATTAAAAGTTTTTACGCATTGTGAAGTCTGCATTGTACGTGTATGTAGCTTTAGTTCTCAGGTACAAAAAAGGTGCTATACAATTTTTTTATAATTCTACTTATTAAAAAGTATTTGGCATTTCGTGATGGTCGGAGTAATTAATTGATTACTCCTGAAGTATTTGAGATAGAAAAAAGTTGTATATGACTTTTCTCGTAGGTAATAGTATTACCTACAACTTTTACTTGAAGCATTTTTCGAAATTCCGAGAAAAAAAAATTTTCGATTTTTCCGAGATTTTTCCAAGGGGTCCCCTTCAGATTTTGCGAAATTTTCGTTTTTTGTCAATAACTGCTTACCTGTTGCTGTTAGCGAAAAATGTTTCAAACGTAAGTTATAAGTTTCATCAAAAGCTACAATTTTCGTAGGAAACATTTTTTTCTAACGTCAATAGTTAACGAGTATTTTGCAAAAAACTGTTTTCTCGTTTTTTGTCAATTACTCTCAAAATATTGATGATAGCGAAAAATGTTTCATACAAAAGTTCTAGCTCTAGTCGTCAGCTATAAAAAAGGTTATATGCAATTTCCCCGTAGGTCTAATGATTTAGAAGTAATTGAGGAAAAACGAAATTTTGCGTCAAAAGTTTGCTGTTTCGATGGCAGAACAGCCGAATTTTGTCAGTACCTCTAAAATGCCAATTAATGATATATAACTCGTTAAATGTCAGAGTTAGAAGAAAAATGCATAGAATCTTTTTTGTAGAGGATATCAGTGTCTACAATTTCTCTATACAAATTTTTTCGCTATCGTCAATAATTAATTATCAAATCAAGCAAATACAGGTTTTCTAATCTTGTCTCCCTAGAGGAAATTAACACAATCCGGTGCTGACCTGAAATGATTGTCCCGAGCCGTATATAAACTATCTACTCTTTATATAAACTATATTTATTATATAAACGAAGTTCGACGTTAACAAATGGTACTAATTTCGTCTGGAGCGTCTTCGCTTCGAATTGGCAAACGAGAACACGTGTTTCAGGTGCGGCAGCGTGTGTCGGACACGGTTCTCGTAATGAAATGCGAGCGTGCATGCATGTGCATCCGCGGCCTGCTATTTGCAAGAAATGATTTGCGTTCGCACGCGCTCGCTCGCCAAATATTTCACGGGAACGGTGGTGTGCGCGGTTGTTCCTCAGCGGGCCGTCTGATTTTTCGGCAACGCGCATTTATCAACCTGATAGCGATGGCAAATTGAATAATCGGCCCCGCTTATCGCGCACCGAGCATGCACCGATATAAAACCATTCATTTCGATAGATAAACAGGCCAAACCAGACTGAGATTCATAGTTTATATTTTGCATAGAGCAACGAATTTACTGCCACAAATACAACTCGAAATCTACTGCTGCTCTACATAAAGTTCATAATAAAATAGAAAAAGCTGTACTTCGTTCCTGAGTATATAAATTATAAAATTACTTTTTGCTTACATAATTTCGATTATTGTTATGTACTTAATATAATACTATGCATATCATAGAGTAACGAATTTATTTTGGGCTCGTACAACCATAAGCTCTGTTTGAATATTGAAAATACAAATTGAGAGATACGTACATCTGAGCCTGGAAATTGTCAAATATTGCGCATAACATTGTCGATTCTATTTGGCAAAGGGCAGCTCGGTTTGAGATCGTTTTCCAATCGCGGCGGCGAGTCGGCAAACAAAAGGTCAAAGGGATTGCGGCTACGCGTTCTGGGAAGGTGCGCGCTGGAAAATGCAGCCACGGTGTCGATGGATATTGGATATGGACGATGGGGTGGCCGGGGCATCGCGCACGGGCTGCCACTGGGGTAGCAAAGCTAAGCCAGTAATGCAATAACTTGAATAGATGGCTATGCAGGCGGAAAGAACATAACCTATCTACCCCTACCGGCCACCCTCTCTCCGTATTCCGTTTCTTTCCCTCTCGTTCCCCCCCGCGTCCCCCGTCCGTTCCCGGAACGCGTAGGTACGTACGAATCGGCGCACGTACCGCGCGCTCGGACTGTGCCAGGAGGGTGAATCCGGCCGGGGTGGTTTTCGACCCCTGCCTCCGAGCCACCCCGAATACAGTCGGTTACGTTAAAAGGCTTTTAATATGCGCGCTCGCTCCCGATTCGCCCGGTATCGAATAGAATCCGAACGGCCGCTCGGGTGCTCTTCTCTTATTTTTAATTACGAGCCTGACGGGAGAGATCTCGACCGTCCGAAATTGAATCTGAATTCTCCGGCCGATTATCGAAAAACATTTCGGCCAGAGAATCCAATTATACCTCGGGCGTATATAATACAAGATATTTATCAATCATACGCGCCGCGGAAATTATATTGGGTATATCCAAGTAGACCGCTGAAGCGTCCCGGCGCGTTACATTTAGTTTAGACGTATAAACTGATTGATTTTAATTGGGGTACAACGAGGATGATTCAACCGCGGGGAAGCGATGCAATTTTAACTCCCGTTCGGACCGCGATATATTGATTGCGTGCGACCGCGTTCATCGTTCAATTGTTCGTTAAGTTCAATCATTTGCATTTAAATAAACATCTCATCACAGGAAAAATTCTACCAAACTCGCATAGGGCTGTCGAAGTGCATCAATAAAAAAAGCAGTCGAAAGCTTCTGAAATATTTCCTTACAATTATTTTACTATTATTGACTTTCTCCTCAATTGAATTTTTGATTTTTCCTATACTGGTTGCTAGAATAATTAATTAAATCGATGAAATGAATGGTAATAATTTTAGGAATGTCTTTCGACACCTTCGACAGAAGCAGTGTTAATAGTAGTTGATGGGTTTAGTGATTGGACGAGGATTAGAGGTACTAATTGCAAGGTACAGGCAGAAGTCATATTCCGATAGAGAGTTCGGCGCGCGGGGTTTACGGTCACGTGAAATCGGAGGCGAGCCGGATGAACGGAGGAAAAAGGGAGATGAATCTCGACGTCACCGGGGGTGCACGACGAGAGGGTGAAGCCTCCCTTTGCACGCGCGCGCGGGGGGGACGGAGACAGGCGGACAGACAGAGAGACCGGGGGCATGCTCAGACGCACATATTACGGCGCACGTCAGTATTTAAACACGCTTGATGGGAAGGTGGTGCACGAGGGTGAAATCGGGTCCCCATTGTGCTCAGGTGTGAGGCGTGTGCGCGCAAAGAGGGTGCACGCCGCGGTACGAAAGGGGGGCACGGGGGACGGAGAAGAAACGGTGCGGCGGTCGGGGCGGAGGGTGGATTTGCACACGCGGCACGAGCCGCTTCGACAAAGGGATGGAACAGATTGGAAGCCATTCATTCATTCGGTTGCCCTGTATTTTTTACCCGTGTTTGACTGGGAGAGCATCGTCCCGCCGCCGCCGCCACCGCCGCTTGCCCTCCGATTCCCTTGCCCCGAGCTTACAGGTACGCTCGATTATTTCCCTTTCTTGCCAGGATAACGGCAAAGATCTCAATTTTACTAACGAGCACCAAGAGATATACCGATTTTTCCATATCCTTCACTGAAGAAGCCTAATCCTTTCCTACCTGCGCATTCAGGTAGTCAATTACACAATCCAATGAAAAAAGCCTTTCATTTTTTACAATATGTACTATAATGAATGTTCCCGAATATTTTATTCACTGGTTTATTTTTTTACAGAAGTTAGAGTATTATTTTATTTAAATTCGTTTTTAATGACACTTGCTTTACGAATTTAGAAAAGATACAAGCGAGAGGATATAGTCAATCACTTTGTGGACAGTGCAAAGAAATGTACTGTTCAATGTTGATTACCTGCCTTATTTGCAATAACTTTTTGAAACACGAGAGGGAAGGTATATATTTCAATTTCGTTAACGAGCACCGAAAACAAATTGGATCGGATTTTTCCACCACCCCCGTATTCCGGGAATTATGGATTTTGGCGCGTGACGATAAATACGCACGACAATGAATTCGTGTAAGTTTCGCTCGCGGTGGATTCGGACTCACCATTGGCTCGTGTTTGACCTCGCAAAAATCAATATCTGTCGAGAAACTTAAGTTCGTTCGAGGGGTTGTACCTTTTGATATTTTGTATCCGAAACGAGTGCACGAAGTCTCGTCGAAATTCCTATAGTTACGTTCTACTACTATTAATCCTTTCGCGAAAACGCCTTTCGGGGAAAAACGTTTCCAGCCTGATTTATCGGATTTAAACGAGTGTTCTAACAAATTCTTCGAAAAATGAATTTCGTGGAATCAGACCTTCGTTTGCTCTCTCTTTATTAAAATGCAGATTTCATGCATTTACGAGAAAATCAAATCTGTGGATTATAAATGTTGAATCTTACGTAAAAAATTATTCAGAATATTAAAAGCTAAATGTTCGTTCATTTAAGTAATAAACTAAACGCATTTGTTAAATTCGTACCATAAATATTTCATTTATCCTGAGAATCTGTCGATTTATTAAGAATTCTAAAAATATATTTAATTATTCACGAAACAAAAATTGTATCGATGAATAAATTAAGAGGTGAACCAGACGAGATCTGAGAGAACCTTTATGCACTTGAGGCGATAATAACGAAGCGTAAGATCGGGTTGGGCATTTAAAATGAGAGTACAGATGAAAGGATGTTGTGGCCGACCGAGGAAATTAATTGTAAGTAAAAAGCGATAGCGCTATCGGCGCTGCCAGTTGCAATCATACGCGTAGGTGAGGTTCACGTAACTATAAAAGGAAAATATACATTGAACCATGCACCTCGGTATATATAATGCATTCCGTAGAGCCTTCTATAAACAAATCACGTTAGCTCGGGTAGAATTACGAATTCGACACGCAAATCATAGTGTAAGAAAATTAGAAACGACTGGTGTCCCATCGTGTTGGTCTTCTTCAGGGTAGGTAAACATACCTGGGCCTGAAGTGCCAAAAACAAATGGTTCGAGAAACTATATATAGTGACGCAGGGGGTCCTACGGTTAATTGCAAGAACAAATTGATTCATTCCGGCGCGCTAATTTCACATATGTAAACGGCAGAATGCACGGCATTTTCGGAGGAAGTTGGGTACAGAGTATAACTCGTACTGTTTATCGCTTGTGCGTTTCTGTGAGAAGAAGGGGCCCGTTGAAGGTACGCGGAGGAGCCGGTCGTTGATTGAACGCGTCAATTCACGTTAAAAGCTCGGAGAATGGCCGTAGAAGCGGAATTAACCGGCGGCGCGGCGACGGTCTTCGCCGAGCGGGAATTGACTTTATCACGGATCTAAATTCGGCCTCTTGTCGTGACTCACAATTCTCTGGATGGAGATATGTGGGTCCACGTGGTGGTACCTGATCAAAGGTTAACAACACACGCTCGTTTCTTGTGAGGCCACCTTTTAACCGTACTTACGTGGATAACGCGTACGGTTCTTTAACGAGCATGCGGGCTCAACGCTGGAAATTCCGCTCGATTTAACCGTAATTGTTTAATTGAAGATCTCCTCCTCCCCGAGACGCTACAACGGTTAATTACTGATGTGAACACGCGCCGCTATTCGCGCTATTCGCCTCGTCCGGCGAATCGGCTTATTTACATCTACAGCTTTTACACTTTTAATCCTCGAATTATAGTCTATCGAATTAGACGTCTATAATTCGATATTTAACATATGTGACCATTGCGTCCGACAGCCTCTCTCGAGTTCGACTGCGAAAGGGTTGCCGTAACGCGGTTACAGTCTTATTCTCGGTGATCCGTTTTCTGGCGTGCGAAATCGCCTCGTCCGGCGAATCGACTTATTTACATCTGCAGTGTTTTACACTTTTAATCCACGAATTATACTCTATCGAGTTAGACGTCTGTAATTCGATATTTAACATCTGTGACCATTGCGTCCGACAGCCTCCTCTCGGGTTCGACTGCGAAAGGGTTGCCGTAACGCGGTTATAGTTTTATTCTCGGTGATCCGTTTTCTGGCGTGCGAAATCGCCTCGAAATAGTCGATCCGGATCAGCTCGTACTGGCAATCGTTTCGGCACGGGGGTGAAAATCGTGGCACGTGACCCGCGGGTACTCGCTCGCAGGGGGAAGCTGGCCCCAGTACACCACCGGCCCTCTCTTTCTCTTCGAGTTACCTTTACTGCGTTTACTATTCTCCATTGTGCATGACTGCCATACGGGACCGTGCAAAGGAAGCTGCGTGAGTCATCCGTGCCGAGTCGTTCCCAGTGGCGTAGAACCGAGATCTCTGCTCATCATCTTACAATTACCAAATCAAATTCCACATTTCGTGCAACATAAAATACTGTCTTACCATCGATTTCTCTTGTTACGTTCGCAGATGCTCAAATCTCGATTATGAGACGAAAAATCGTTTTACGAGCGGCGTTTTGTAGGAGATCGCTGGAACATCGCTACGGCAAGAATTGTATTTCATCTTGAATGGCCGTTCGCTCGCGGAGCTTTCCTCGCGAACGAGAATCCCCGTCGTCTGCGTAACGATTTCCTTTGTTCCACCGCGTGATAAAACGACCCTTGGTCACCGACGCGACGCTGCGTTCCTGTCTCCACGTGATATCATAACGCGATCGTTAAGGAACCAACCGTTCCCTCCCACAGGTTCGCCAGTTTATTCGGTCACACGGGCTTCTTTACACGCGGTGACGTTAAATCGAATTAATTTCATCGCTACCGGTACCGATCATGCGGGCGCTCTGTACAATTTAAATCCGACTCGTCGATCTCGTTTTCTATTATACTGGTACAGAATTTACAAGTATTCCGACTAATAATATATTTCTTAGCTAAAAAAGTTTGCACTTATTACGTGTTAATTAATATTGAATGAGAAGATTTAATGAATGGAAATTGAAGAATGGTTGTTTTATACAGGGTTTCTTGCCTAACTCGAGCATCTAAAATATCTCAAGGGAAACACTACTTGGTTTGGAGAAACAAGTATTATGATGGGCAATAAAATTTGGTCAAGGTCATATCTTTTTAGATTTCAAGATCTTCAAGAGTTTTTTAGATGAAATGATATACTATCATTGTCGCTATATTATAGCTGTGGTCAAGACGAATCCAGCGATTTAATATTATGACCTTCATGTGACCTTGAGTACGAAAACTTCACGAAAGAAGGGATACCTTATCTATCTCGTACACAGTTTACATGTATTTTGACCAATTATATAATCCCTAGCTAAAAGAATTGGTATTCTGGGAAAAATCTGAGTGTAGCTACGTCAATGTGCCCCAAGCCTTGATGCATCAGTCCGGCTTGCATCTGTATGTATTTACGATAGGGGGGTAGCCCCTATGTGACATCATCCCCCTCCATACGTGCGCCCGATTCGTTTCGCTGGCTGACTTCTGTCGCCTAACTCGAAAACACCCCTGGACCGTGCCACCTCCCTTTACCTTTAATCTTTATCAATCCATCGAGCCGAGCCAGAATCGAACTAAGGAGCGCACGGCGGCGCCGCGCATTATTCACGCCCGATAGCTCCTCAACCCTCCTCGCGTCCTTCGAACTGTTCCACCCCTTTCTCGGCCTTTCTCTCTCGCCTTTCTCCCCGGTACTGATGGATACTTTCCCGAAGTTCATCAACGATGTCCTTCCACGAGTCACGATGTTTGCACTCGCATCTGATTCAGAGAACAAAAATAAAACTTAGGATAGAAAAATATCTTGTAATCATGGTGTGTTCTAATTAAGAAAGTACAATGTGAAAGTTTAGATCGATGAGCGATTAGTATTAATTTTACGCTACTAAATTATACTTATTTATCATAGTAATAAATTTATGAAGTATCAACGAATAATACTAAATGAAATAGAATTCTTTTTAACACTAAATTATTTAATAATGTTGATATGAATAGTTTCCTAAATGCTATCACGTATCACCTGAAATCTATCAGACGTTGTTCGACATTCTCGCGTCAGATGTTTTTCAAGTCTGTTTTTAAATTGAAGACAAACCGGATTTCCGCTTGCTATGTTGATTCACGTAGTGGTTCCGCACATGCGTTCGGAAAGTTACCGAGAATCCGCCGTCCATGGAACCTTTCACCAACCACGGCTCGACCAATCGAACACGAGCGAAGCGCATGTTTTCCGAACGTATTTTGGGAACAGCCAACGGATTAAGTTTTCCGAATTTTTGTCTTCGTTCCATATTCTGTTTTATACTTCCGGGACTTTTCGTCGACGGAAATCCGGATATTTCGCCGTATTGGGAAGATACTCGAGGTTGGCTCGGGCCGAAGAGTTGGCGAATACGACGGTTTCGAACGAACCTATCAGCGTTTCGCGAACGCAGCCCGTGATTCCTTGCGCGTTCCGAGTTCAGATCAAGGTTTTCTGATCGGTCGTCACAGTTTGAGGAGGTGGAAAAGTGTGTTCCGTGCGCTTCACTCGATATTCTTTATGAGATCTTACATTTAACGGTTGGCTCCTGAATCTCTTTCGCAGCCGTAAGTAAATACCGAGCTTTCACATCGCCGCGTTCCGTCCGAGAGCCGCGGGGTCCCGTTACAGAGCCGTACTATTGCGACGTACGCGAGAGGTCGAGACGGTTCCAGGCGAACGTGAGTCTTTCTGCTTCTCTTCCCCGTCGATGCCAAAATGTCTAATCTAGGGTGATCTATCCTGGCGGATAGGACTCGCGCCCGCGTACGGCCGCGTAGACTCCTGCGATNATGCCAAAATGTCTAATCTAGCGTGATCTATCCTGGCGGATAGGACTCGCCCGCGAACGGCCGCGTAGACTCCTGCGACCCTGCATTTTTCACTCGCGTTTCGCTCTGAGACCAGGCTCCTTTGTGGCTACACCCCATATTTCCGTGGTCCCTCGATTTTATACCTAACCCTCAACAGTCCATTGTCAGTCAGCTTCGAGGTACATTTTCCCGAATCCCATCTCTCGACGTTTTGCTANCACTCGCGTTTCGCTCTGAGACCAGGCTCCTTTGTGGCTACACCCCATATATTTCCGTGGTCCCTCGATTTTATACCTAACCCTCAACAGTCCATTGTCAGTCAGCTACGAGGTACATTTTCCCGAATCCCATCTCTCGACGTTTTGCTGCCAGTCAACTGATGTTTACGCGATTTTATTCCCGCTCGCCCTGCTCGCAAATAAACACATTCTAGCCAGGCTGTGATGGATTCCTATCATTGCAATGATACCATAATTGTTATTTTTATCCTTCGTGCGGCAATAGTTTCATCTCGCTTCCATGTACACGATTAATACCGACATATGTCATAGTAGTAAATTTCTTCACAAGAAAATATCGTCGGAAATAATGATTGGACTGAAAATACGTTCGTAAAAATACGGTATTATTCTTAGCCCGAGAAATTTAGTGACATGCAATACATACGAGTGTACATATACATAGCATAAATATCTATTATTTCAGTTTTGTGGTAGTGTTTGAAAAATGGGAATTTTTATAATAAATTATTTATAACTTGATACTTAGATAATACAAAATTAGAAACATGATTTTCCGTATTACTCAATTTCTTCTAATAAGTTACGCATTGTATGCAAATTAAATGTTACGTAATTAATTTTTCTATTTTCATGTGATTTTTCCCGACTGCTCAGATGTCAGCCGCAACTACACACAAATATCGTTACAAAAATGTGGGCCTGGACTCGCAGGAACTGCGAAGACGCAGAGAAGAGGAAGGTGTTCAGTTAAGAAAGCAGAAGAGAGAACAGCAGTTATCGAAAAGGCGCAATGTTCCTAATACAGTTGTTACAGATGATGACAGTGTTCCGACAAATGAATCAGCACCACAATCGGTACTTTCAAATTCGTCGATAATTACCTTTGAAAATAAATTAGCTGTGTTTTAACGTGAAAACATTTTCCATAGAAAACTTCTGCCATTGTACTCGAAATGGTGCAAGAATTGTATAGTCCTAATCCAGAGAATCAACTGGCGGCCACTCAGAAATTCAGGAAAATGTTGTCCAGGGAACCGAATCCACCAATAAATGAAGTTGTGAAGACAGGGATCGTACCGAAATTCGTCGAATTCTTGCAGAACAACAATAACTGCACTCTGCAGGTTGATAGACTACCAACTAATTTTGGTCAAATTATTTTCGGTGTTATTTGACGAAATTTTACAATGGTTTCAGTTTGAGGCTGCTTGGGCTTTGACGAATATAGCGAGTGGAACGTCTGAGCAAACGCGAGTCGTTATCGAGGCTGGGGCTGTACCCATTTTCATACAATTACTCAGCTCCGAATACGAAGACGTCCAGGAACAGGCTGTTTGGGCATTAGGCAATATCGCGGGAGACAGTCCTGAGTGCAGAGACCATGTATTGGACAGTGGCATTCTTACTCCTCTCTTGCAGTGAGTCTCGAATTTCCACAGACATACAATGAGTACCTCATGAAATTAATTATTTCATTTGATTTCAGGCTACTTTCTAAGGCTACACGTTTGTCGATGACGCGCAACGCGGTGTGGGCATTATCGAATCTCTGTCGAGGCAAGACACCGCCACCTGATTTCGCGAAAGTGGCACCGTGTTTGCCGGTTTTAGCTCATTTTCTTAATCACGCCGACAGCGACGTGCTCGCCGATGCATGTTGGGCACTCTCTTATCTAAGCGACGGTCCCAACGAGAAGATTCAGGTGGTAATCGACGCTGGTGTATGTAGACGTCTCGTCGAGTTACTTGTGTAAGTACGCAATGAGTGTGCATGTCCTTTTCGCATGTCGCTTTCGCGCTGCACAACGCAATCCGACGTAGATTTTTAAAAACCTCGGTCACTAAAATTTTTAATTGAAAATTCTTTGCCTCAGACATCAGCAGGAGAACGTGATCAGTGCTGCGCTCCGAGCAGTGGGCAATATAGTTACAGGCGACGATGTACAAACACAGGTCGTCCTCAATTGTAATGCGTTAAGCTGTTTGTTCCATCTGTTGAACTCGTCGCATGAAACTATCCGCAAGGAGGCTTCATGGACGATCTCGAACATTACGGCAGGAAATTCTGAACAGATTCAAGTTCGTACATGACTTTAAAGAGCACAGCCTCCCGCGATAAAATATGTTTTAGAAACACGGGTTTCTTTTGTGTAGGCTGTCATCGATGCTGGGATATTCCCGGTTTTGATCGATATTCTAGCGAAAGCCGAATTTAAGATCCGGAAGGAAGCCGCATGGGCGATCACCAACGCTACCAGCGGCGGCACGCCTGAGCAAATACGTTATATCGTCGTCGAAGGGTGCATTCCGCCGCTATGCAATTTATTAACAGTAATGGATCCTAAGATCATTCAGGTCGCTTTGAGCGGTTTAGAGAATATTCTGCGTGTAGGAGAACGAGATGCTGCCATGCGCACTGGTATCAATTATTACGCGGTATTAATCGAAGAGTGTTACGGTAAGTTTGAAACCTTGATACATTTTCTATGTATAGAATTATTGTCGGGCAATTTTAGCAAAAACGATGTCGCGTTGTGTTTCAGGCCTAAACAAAATAGAATTTTTGCAATCTCATCAAAACACAGAAATCTATCAAAAGGCTTTCGACATAATTGAACGGTATTTCGGCTCTGAAGAGGAGGATACGCGAGTCACGCCCAACATCGACGCGCAGGGACAACAGTTTCAATTCAGAGCGCCCGATTCATCCCAACTACCGGTTCAAGGCTTCGATTTTTAATCGACTAGTTTTAATTGAACCTCTGAATGTATCATCTGGTTCAATCATGTTTCGTTCGTGTTGCGTTTACATCCTTTTTCTTGTAAAAGGGACAATCTCCGAAAAGAAAGATAAAAATCGATCAAATGCGAAACAGTGGTATATATATACATATATATAGCTTTCGAATTCGTCTATATCAATCAGGGACACCAGCAGCAACGACAACAACAAAATCTCGAAGTGATCAGTTTTTTGCTCTAAGACAAAGCATGAGTAAAATGTTTGTTGACAGTTATTTTAAGTGGTCTTCTCTTATTATTTCAGCTACTTTATAATGCATCGTTCTAAGTTCTACAAAGATACGATTGTTTAATAACAACTCGTTTCCAGATAGCGCGGATGCGCGCTCGACCCGTATTCGAGCGCGCGACGATAAATGAAGCGGTATTTAGCATGAGACATTTAGTTTGTCGGGATTAACAAATTGATACTTCTTAGTGCTTAAGTAGATCAAACGAAACGAATATGCACGGAAACAGTGATCAGGACGATTAACTACGGACGAGGTACAGTACCTGTACCCCAAACGACGCACGACTGACTCAGAATTACGAAAAACGAAAAAAGTAAAAACGACTTGCGCAAACGGCAAGACACTAACGACTGAAGTACGCGACTACGTAGCTAACACGGACAACATTACGCAACGCGTTACTCACATCCTTACTACATTAGGTAGGAACATGACCAATTAAACTTTTTTACTGTAAATACGTATCTTGTAATTTTAAGGCTATTCTATACAGAGTGCCCTTAAGAAATGAAGCAAGCAGTTATGTCACATTACTATTAATTCGTTTTCTTATTTTAAATGTACCCATGTATCATGTATGTTTATAATGTTTTATCTAATATATCGAGATGTATTGGCAGAACATTTACTACAATTAGATCGGATTACGAAATTTTCAGAGTCTATTTATGTATATAATTACGCCGGAAATTATTGAGTTTTCTTTAAACTCCTTCTTTCTTTTTCAAAATATATGAGAAATCGAAATGGTTATACATAATAAATACTTTGAAGATAAGTTTGTACACTTTGATTACTGAGAGTAAATTTTTTCACGCATGTCGTGATAAAAAATCAACCGTATTCGCGATTGTACAGCACGTTTAAAATGTTGGACATTCTGTATAAAAGGTCTGTGACTGTATAAAATGTATTTATTATTTAGGTTTGACGGTACCATATATTATGCAAGATATACATATACATAAATATATATATATATATATATATACATATATATATCTACTTTTAGTTACGGACTCGAATTACTACGACAGAGGAGGACTGTATTATAAGAAACACGTAAACGAACATTTTGCTGAATACGATATTTTAGCAAGATGTGTACTTACAAATACTTGTTGCCAATTTATAAAATGCTTACTAGCTAGGAATAAGCATATTGAAGAAAGGATTTTGCCATTTTACGATCTGTATGCTTTAACATTATTTTCACTAAATATTAATGAGATACACATGTACGGAAATTTCGTTATTAAAGAAATTATCATACGTGAACGTTTACTTTTACGTATACTTTTCTTAAGTGATCTTCCTTGAACATATACGTAGAATATTCTATTTTACTTCATAATTTATTTCAAAAATAAAGTTAAACTTTATTAGCAGAGTTCTTTGAACTTATTTATGAATTTGCATGAAGTTTATGTTTTATTTCAATCCTATTTAAGAATTAAAAATATAGGGGTACTATTCTGTATACAATGTAGAGAGGAGAGTGCATTGTAAATTGGCAATTTAAGGGACTATTAAACACGTGGACGTGGACGGACATGTTACACTATTAGGAATACAAGACACGATTACGACGTACGGGAAGGGACTTGTTCATTGTACCTTTACTTTGAAGCTGTAATCAACATGTCGAGAGCATAACTGAAACCATGCCGGAGGCACCAGTCTCGTTGTTATATTTTTTGAAGATTTGTAGAAACCGCCAAATTACTATTGAAAAGTCTTTATTCGAAAGATGTTGATTTGCTGTACTGTCATTTGACGTAACAAAATAAAGTTGAATATAAATATGGAAATACTTTATTTATTCAAATTATATTTACAAGTGAAGTCTCACTGATATTTCCATAATACTTATTATTTTCATACATTTTCATTGAATGCCGGCTAGTGGCTTTATTAAAATCTCACGATTTATTCACAGGAAGTGAGCAATATGAATTATTGAATTTTGTGTTCGGTTCTGGCAAAATCTGCGCGATAACTCCATCCGTAATTCTAGTTACTAATGGACTTACAATATCCATGTCTATCTGCCCTTTTAGTCTTTTATATATTTGTTGCTCAACAAATCGCAATCCCACATTAGTTGCTTTGTACCCATCCACGATTATTGTTATTATGTATACAGCGTGAGCTACTAAAGGCTTTTCTCTGTCACAGAAATTATGAAACGCTTTTAATGCCTCAGTATTTATGCTAAGCAAATCTTGTACTACCTGAAAAGAAAAAACGAGTTTCTCCCAACTATCCTCTTAAGCAATTATTACTGTAGAAATACTCACTACTGCTTTCTTCTGTACAATTCTTTCTTTCAAACTAGCGATTACTTGGCCAACATCATTTGGAAAATCGTCTGACATTAATGTTAAATGATCATTGCTGCCCAGAATGTCACCACTTACTTCGGCTAGTAATCGGGCCAAGCAATTTAAAGTCTCGGTTTCGTTACCAAACAATATAATAATCGATGGTCTTGTAGGAAACAGAGCTACGTCATATATGCCAGCAGATATATCATTCCAAATATCAGCCTTCTGATTTTGAAATCTCTTCCGGATCACATTTACCGATTTACCTAATTTAGTACTTGCTTGGCTTAAGTATATCTCTCTCAATTTATTTTCTTGAACAGTCACTTCCTTATCTACTTTATTTTTAAGAGATGCTTGAATACAAAAGAAAAATATGACAGCTATGATGCAGATGATTGTATACAAAAGGAAATTAGAATGTTTTGTGGAACTTTTAGTAGACTGATTTTGCTTTTTGGATTTTACTTTAGGCGACTTAGGGGAAGTGGTAACATTAGAAGATCTGCTTTCATACTCTCTTCTTTTTCTAAGCTCTTGTTTATCAATGGGAGTGCTATGTGCAGGTGTAAATAGCCTTGGTGGTGACAAATACGCCGTATTCAATCTGCGAGTCAAACTACCATCATCCAGATCGTCAACATCTATATCTCTGTTCTCTTCATCATCATCACTATCATCACTGTATTTATCATCATAATCACCATCTTCATTCTCATCATCTGTATCTGTACCACTATCTGTGTATCGTAAATTGGAATTGTCCAACTTATTAAAATATTTTTGTTGCCCTCTAAGGTCATATGTATTCATCCTTAATAATTCTTTAGAGTCGTTTGACTTATGAAAATCAGTCTCTCCGGGTTTGTACCTTCTCAGAGGCGGGCGTGCACGTGGAACAGGCGGTTTAAAGAGCTTTTGGCTGGAAACGTCATTTTGAATTAAATACGCAAAGACCCTTAGATGAGTCTCATTGGGATACAACATACATACACATATTCATACTTATTGCTGCTTCGATACGTACGTCCTCATCAGGCTCCTTTATATTTTACAGAAACGACAAATATCTATTACATTGTGCGATACGAAACGGTCGAACCGAATCAAACTTGCAATAACAACAATAACATTTGTTAACCTGTCAGCTTAACAGTGATTCAGCGCCACAGTCTGTTACGTGGAAAATTGAAAATGCCTGTACCATCGTCGGGATCGGGAGGCGGATGGGAGAGAGTGGGATAAACAGAATCACCGATCGGCTGTCCTGTGTGAAAAGCTACAAGACGTATCGTGCTGACAGACGCAGGATGTACGGAATCGACAATTTTATCGGAACGATTGACATCGCTGATACGCCGTGCCCACGTACATGAATCGTCACGGGATGCGTTGCCGAGGGGAACACGTTTCGGCAAATTTCATTAATTGTTCGTTCGCAACAGGTGTATCGGTCGCTCGGCCCTTTGTTAAAAAAATATTTTAGGTGTTTAGCATGTGCGTCGATCCGCTGAAGAAAATATGCCACTGGGGTCCGCTCACTGCCCTCGGTAGGTGACGAGTTTCAGAACAAAAGAATACAATAGTACTTGTTGGTAATAAAAACAGTGAACGTATTCTTGAAAATGTTAATGCATTGTGACGATACGTTATCGCTTTAGCCAGATATATAATGTAGAAACACCGCGGGAACTTGATAGATAATTTCTATTTTAATCCTCACGAGTCATGATCGGACGTCTACTTAGAAACTTTGTATGCCTTTCGTCTGTTTCAGCTATAATAAAAGTAATTACTTTGATGACAATACACTGTAGCAGGCAGTGGTGGCCACCTCAGGAGAGCTTCTCCGGAGCAGTCAATTTTATTATCTTCTTCTGCCTCAGTGGGTCCACGCTCTTCCATTTCATTAGCGCGATTTACGAAGGCCCTGGATATCTTCCATTAAAATGGATGCCAGTAATATAACACATTTCCCAAGAAATCGATTCGGCCAACAATAAATGTAACAATCGTATTCAAACGTCTTGTCTTTTAGGAGAAAGCTACCGACACTCAGTACTTACAATATTGCTCTGTTTGCGAGGGGTACAAGGCACCGAGGTCTCACCACTGTAGAAAGTGTGAGGATTTACGTATTTGGTAGAACGAAGTTCACTTCTATTGTTTACTAAACTAACTTCTTTTTTTAAGGCCGTCGTTGCGTGATGAAAATGGACCACCATTGTCCGTGGATAAACAACTGCGTGGGCCATTACAATCACTGTCACTTCGTAGCGTTCCTAGCAAGCGCGGTTGCTGGATGCTGCGTTTCTACCTTCACACTAGTCTCTTGGGTGATGACTGTATTATCTTTAATACCAGTCTCATTCCCGCCGCCTTCTATATTCATCCTCATATTAGTAATCTTCAGCATCGGTTTGTCAATCGGCATCGTTTTTGCCGTTGGAACGTTACTCTATTTTCAAGTAAGCTCTCAGTATTTCAATGTTACAATAAATATTGTATACGTTTAAACTAGTGATTTTTTCCAGTTATTGTCTATCGTCAAAAACAGAACTGAAATCGAAGCTTGGATTTTGGAGAAGGCTGAATACCGAAGATCCGGAACCAAGGACAAATTTCTATACCCATATTCGAAAGGATGGCGTTTTAATGTTCGACAGGTTCTTACATGGGACTGTACACCAGTTGGTGATGGGATTCACTGGCCCGTAATTGAGGGCTGTGATCAATACACTTTAACGGTAAGTCCTTCATTCTAGGGAAATGTTTTACCATTTATTTAAAACGCAATCTTTCAGCGGGAACAAATGGCTCAGAAGAAAGACAAACGAAAACGAGCCAAGACGTATAGAATTATAAAAGAAGCGTCGGGCGCGCGTTTGCCGATAACGCACGGCTGCGGGGTGCTTCGGCACTCGCCGTGCACCGACGAACCCCGTATCAAACTCAAGGTCGGAGATATCGTAACAATAACGCGATGGAGAAAGTAAGTTTTTATTAGACAATATAATTTTTTATGCGATTGGTCTAAAAATAACTTTTTACAGATACTGGCTGTTCGGGGAGAAGAAAGAAGACAACGGGAACGGAAAACAACGAGCTCGCGGCTGGTTCCCCAGGCCCTGCGCGATCGAGGTGATCGAGAACGAAACTTATTCTTCCCCTTCGACGAAGTCGGATTGAAACATTCCTCCGTTTCGCGTAGAATATTTATATAGGATGGAGATATTTTTGTGCTAGTGTTATGTATACGAGTACTCGTGACGAATGATTGTAGGTTTCGATGGTCTAATATGCAACAAATCCTCTCTATTAAGTTCTATCGCATTTTAATTTGTTTCCATAGAACAAGACTCTACTTTGTCTCTCTCAATTTTTTGTATAAAGCTATTTATAACGTACTGAAGCTCGTTTGTATTTTTGTATGTCGACTAGCCGCGATCTCTAAGTTTACGAATTACGTGTATATAATTTAACATAATTCTATCTGCTTATGAATTGAAATGATAGTTTGACCTGAACTGTAATTTAATCATTGAGTGATTAGACGAAAAAAGACGATGTATTTGTACATTTTTACAAACATTTTTTGTAACCGATGACTGACAAATAAACGTTTTGCTGTGAACTATGTTTACGTGTTTTATGTTTCCAGCCGAGTCCCTAGCCGCGAACATTTTCATGTTTTATATCGCGTCGCTCTGAAAGCATCCAGAAAATCAATAGCACTGTGAAAAGTAACATTGACCGAGGGAAACACACCATAGTACTGTGTACGGAACGGTCTGTATACGTGCGATACATAGTATAGTAGAACGATAAGCCAGGATGCGTGATATGCTTTTCCCTGAATCAATTCGGGGGGTACAAAAATTACATGCGATGCAGTTATGAGTCTCCCCGCAGCACAAACCCACCCCCTAAGTGTTTTATTTCTTTTAATCGATACAAGTCGGAGCCGGTGACACTGTTAGTATAAAATAGCGTATAAAATGAGTCCAGCGATGCGACAGTCTTTACTACTATAAATATTTTACCCCAATTCATCTATCAAACTGAATTCTATGCAGATTGCTTTACGGAATACTTTAAGAGATATTACGAGAGCTTCTGCTAGAGGATATTAAACATTCTTGACATGTCAATAAAAAATTACGTTGATTATTGCATTTTTCAAGTGCAGGAGTTCAAGTACAGAGGAAAGTTGAATCCGGGGAAACACAGAGAAGAGGCGATAACGAGCTCGATAACGAGATNCTTCTGCTAGAGGATATTAAACATTCTTGACATGTCAATAAAAAATTACGCTGATTATTGCATTTTTCAAGTGCAGGAGTTCAAGTACAGAGGAAAGTTGAATCCGGGGAAACACAGATAAGAGGCGATAACGAGCTTGATAACGAGACGTGCGTCTTGGGGATTTATATAAATAGTGGCAGGGGGATAAATACAAAACGCGGTACGCGGTTCGGCTTGGATGCAGGGTTTGAAGAAAGTGAAAGTATCAATTAAGCAAACGTGAATCGTGCGTGAGTTTTGCGAGATACGTGGTGGGATCTGGTCACGACGTTTGACTTCGCGGGGATCGACTGGTGCAGTACGGTTCGAGTCACTCGAGGCGATCATTTCAAATTCTTTTGTCTCTTTACTCGTGGCGAAGGAATCATGGCGTTCACTAAGGGAAACTTAGGGTTCGGAGTATTGCTCGTGGCTTCTTTAGCGCTTCTGGCACAAGGTTTTCCCGACGGGGCCCCGGTGGACGTTTGCGTGAGGCCGAATAAACCTAACGAACCTAATCATGGCTCGGCGGTATCGCAGCCTGCGAACACGAGCCCCTACACGTTCACTGCGTCGTCCGCCGAATACAGCCCGAACTCCCAGATAACTGGTACGTTTTATTTCGTTTTTTATCTCTCGAGAAATCAGAAAATCATCTAAATTACTCTTGGTTGACATTGGCTGTCCTCCAAGAGATTTTTATTAAAATACTGTTATAAAAATCGTGAAAATTCGGGGTAAAGCTTTTCTGATAAGAAAACGATTCTTGCCAAACGGAAACGCGAGATTATGTGAAGCTGAAGGTATGGCGCAAGAATGATCGAGCGGAAGGAGAACAGAAACGGAACGGAGCCAGTCGACAACGGAACAATCGATCCAATCAACGCGGATACCGTGCAGCAACGCGGAACGCGTCTAAACGGCTAACAATCGCGTATTCTGCGGTTCGTAGGTCCGCGGTTCTGCATGTTCAATCATCGGAATAATAGCGGCCGCGCGTCCCACCGCACACGCGCCCTAAATCGCCCGCGGAAAGAAATTCGTTTCTGCGTAGATTTACCAAAATCACGTGCCAAAAGTTAATCGTCGAGCTGTTGTTGTCACGTCGGAACATCGCGTCAACCTCTCAATTTTACATCCACAAATAAAACATTTATTAAAATACAATACTATGATTGATGTAATTTTTTGGGGCGAAATTATAAATACCAAAATATGAGAAATGAAAGAATTGTTATTCCTCGATTTAATTAATTGATTTAAAACTAGATTAGAAGTAAATAATTTATTTGAGGAATAATTTTAAGCAAAAAATTTAGAAGGTATATTTTTATTCTTTTTATCACCGGTGGAATTATTAATTATTATTCTGATTTAACGAGTGGATTTGAACGATTTCATTCATTCGCACGATGATCGAGCCGCGAAGTTGTAACAAGGAATTTTGCAACCGCTCGATAAATAAGGAGTAGAGCGAATTCCAGGTTGCGGATTTCTCATACGCGCTCGAAAGAAAAAAGAGACATACACGCGGCGGTCTGACCTAAACCAGCCTGCTCTAAACCCAAAGCAAGCGTTCTAGAACAGCTCGGATACCCGACGTATGCACGCGAAAACGTAACATAATTCAACAAACACAATTATGTATATCTTTTATCTTTCATTTACTGATTCCGAGTTTTAAGAAAATTCTAATTGCACGTGACTCACCGGAGGTTGAACACGCCGTCGACGGGGTAGTTCGTAGCTTTCACATGGGCCGCCAGATTCACTTGGAAACCTGATAAAAAATAAATCAGGATTAGTTTTGAAGAAATAAGTCAGGATTAATTTCATTAATGAATTTTTTCTAGCTACAAGTTCACTTATTTGTTCGACTATTCATTGAATTAAAATAGAATTCAGGATTCTGTGCTTTGATTTTGTATGCATTCAAGTAGGTTCGTCGTTTCCTTTTTTGGCTATAGAAATTGCGTTCTTTGTGCGTTCAACGTCGCCTTTTGTATACCGGGACTCTAATACCGCGTATCGATCAAAAGAGCGGGAGGAAAAAAAGCCGTGTACGGCTAAAGCAAAAAGTTACTGTATCGATGGAAAGTAGCACAAAGACTCTACACTGTAATTTACCCAGGAAATCTCAAAAAGGTTTGCGCATATAAAGCCCGTCATTATTATTTTTAAAAACGAAAATTATTATAGTAGAAAACAAATTGGTGCAGGTTTTAAATAAAATATAGATAAAATTCAATCATCCACAAAATCAGAATAAATATTAATATCAAATGTTACAAAAAATAAATAAGTAGTAAAACGCTGGATTCATGATCTCATTTTTAAGTTAATTTCTCATCTATAAATCGAGTGTCTTAGAAAAACACGCTACAAAGTTTGTACAGAGACTAATACGTCCCTGTGGGGTCGTTTACCGAGTTTCTTTTTACCAGCATCACGCGGAGTTCCCTCTGAGATTAAGTTTTCTCAACTGTTTTTCCAGTGACGATCAGCGGATCGACGTTCAAGGGTTTCTTCATACAGGCACGTGACCAGGAGACGGACAGCTGGATCGGTTCCTGGGCGCAGACCGATAACACGAACACCCACCCCGAGTGCAGTGCCGTGACACACGCCGATCCCCACGTGAAACAGCAGGCCACCCTTATCTGGAATGCACCGCCGAACGCGCAGGGTCGCGTGTACTTCACGTAAGTGCCAATTTTTCCCAGCCCCGAGATAAACGCGTCGCGAGACACTTAAGAGTCTCGATTTCGCAGATGAGAAAAAAAATCGAAGTTTCGTTGTAATCGAATGAAACGTGGGGACATGATTTCGCGATTAACCGCAAGCGGTATTGAAACGTGATTAATTCGAACGATGTGGCTCGTAATGGGATTGACATAAATTGTGTACGTTGTCGAGCCTAATAAGAGATAGAGTAGATAAATGTATAATATATGCAGGGCAATCAATTTAATTTATGCTAATCGAGACCGCTTTAGCGAACGGGTGTTCCCAGAAGAATTGCGATCTATCGGTTTGCGTCATTCTTATCGCGGACCGGCGATAACGTTTATTACGGTCGTCGTCGCGCGTTACTGGAAAATGCTCATTTATTAAATGTAGGACGGAATCACGAAGTTGAGGGAATAATTAAAGGCGAGCCATGTCCGAATTGCTAATTACCGGCCGCACCCTCTAAAGAATAATAACATACTGTACCGGACGTGGTCGGTGTGGAAGAAGAACTCCTACAAATTAGGAGTGACTGAATTCTGCTGGGCGCAGTCCTTTATTACACGTCTTAAACTTTTGGCAGAGATTTTACTTTTCGTACAGNTGGTCGGTGTGGAAGAAGAACTCCTACAAATTAGGAGTGACTGAATTCTGGTGGGCGCAGTCCTTTATTACATGTCTTCAACTTTTGGCAGAGATTTTACTTCTCGTACAATCTTAACACATACTCTTGACTTCAAACATTTAAACAAAATATTTTTAAATAATACAATAAAAATTGGAATAAGATTGTTATATTAAAAATCAGGTTTCGGAATCTGTGGATATGAAAAATTATTGGAGATATTGAGTTACGTGACTGGAATGAGGTAGTTCGACATGGAGGAACGCGATAAGACTAATAATTTATTGTATGTAGGTTGGATAGAAATAATCGGTTTCCGCCACGCGACGCTGCTAATAAGCNATCTTAACACATACTCTTGACTTCAAACATTTAAACAAAATATTTTTAAATAATACAATAAAAATTGGAATAAGATTGTTATATTAAAAATCAGGTTTCGGAATCTGTGGATATGAAAAATTATTGGAGATATTGAGTTACGTGACTGGAATGAGGTAGTTCGACATGGAGGAACGCGATAAGACTAATAATTTATTGTATGTAGGTTGGATAGAAATAATCGGTTTCCGCCACGCGACGCTGCTAATAAGCCAGTGAGTTTCCGAGGGAACGTTGCAGGTCGAAAGATTCACATGCGGAGCTGAAAAATACCTACCGGGCCAATTGTTCTAGCTAGCTGCCGCAGTTTCGAAATTCCGCGTCGGTTTTCCAACCGACCTCCTGTTTTCTGCTTTTTATTTGTGTACGGGAAAAAACCGAATGCAGAGCTAAACTTGTTTCCCCTCGACGTATTTACCGAAATGCTTTCACGTCTGACAACGAGTAGAAAATACTATTCCCAGACTTGTTCGATTAATTCCCGTTCAAAGTCACGAACGAATAGCCCGTTATTTTAGAAATAATTTCATGTCTGGTTAATTGGTTTTCCCATTCATATTATAAATGTGTATATAATATTAAATTTCAATTGATATTATAAATGTGTATACAATATCATTGTAATAATTTGTATTGCATAAAAATTTATAGTCTGATCATTATAATTTTGTTTTAGGAATCCAAAACTCATATTTAAAAAGAATCGTATTTTTTATTACAGAGGCACCATCCTGAAAGAGTACGCGACGTACTGGTCCCACCTGGTAGCCACGGTGAACCACTGAACGTTCCCACAGTTACTTTAAGATCGGACACTCCGTTCGTTTTACTTTCAACCTGAGAACATTGTGATTTCTCGTAGATGCGAGAAGCAGAGAACGCCTGCTAGCATCACGAGCTTTTTCATTTGTAAATCTGTACTACCTTGTATATTGATTTATATGTTTCTTAAAAGAATAAATATAGTGATACGAAACGTAAAAACTTTCCCACTTTTATATTAGAACACAGCATTTTTATTCCGCGTGATAGTAGACTGGCTACTTTTTTCCGTCCGTGGGAGCTACTTTCTATTCTCATTCGCAATCGCTCACGTTGACTGCGTTATTAGCAAAGGTCCCCGATCTGTCAGACACAGTTGCGTAATCCTCAATTGATTAAATGTACATCAGGATTTATATATAGTGTCACGCGATAATCCACACTGCCTCGAGCCATTTCTCACTGTCGTCGAATTAATCGAACAATTTTCAACCGCACAATATTCAAATATTTGGCAACGTCTGATTTCATCGCAAATGAAATAACATTTTCGCGAATGTAATAAAAAGCCAAGTGCAACTTTCCACGATATAATCAATCTTCAGGATAATAATCCACGATCTTCCGAATTAAGTTTTCCCATTGTCGAGAATGTGTTACAAGGTCCACGAGAATTACGTGCGAAGTTGATTGCCAGTAATAATAAGAATGAGCGTTATTAGCTCCTTATCTACTTCCTTCAGCGTCGCAATTCTTCGAACAACGAAGAAGCTTACATCCTTCAAGCGTTGCTAAATTATCGTAACAAGCAATCGTGCAAGGAAGCCTCTTTGTAAATAATTTACAGCAGATTCGATCTATCAAGGATTTCAAAGTTACATCAGATTCGTTTTCCAAGGATAAAGTTAATGCTCCAATCTAATGGAAGAATTGTCTAAAGTGAAACGTACGCGGTACGCAATCTTACAGCGGAAAACACTCATGAGACTCGTATAAATGTAGCTGGGATAGGAAATTTTCCGATAGGAGGAAATCCTTACAACAAATAGTACGCCAGTCGAGTTAACGCGTCGCCGAGGAATTGCCGACTAGGTGTTTAAGGGGTTTACTCTATTACGGTGTCCCGTGGCGACACGTGAAGCGGTACGAGTTCGGGATTGCCACACACGGCTCTCCCAAAGAGGGTTCCGGCGTTTCTCCGTCGGATACAGCTAATGGAACCCAGCAGGCCGTGCAAAAGGATCGCGGGATGCGTTACGTAAAAGTTGCTCGGTAAAAGTGGGTCGTCCCCGTAAGGGAGGCTCGATAACTTCCAAACCGATCTTGTCGATACACTTTACAATTCCGAACAGCCTCGAATAGAAATGCCGGCTACGTGTAATGGATTCTGGTTCGTTCGGCCCTATACAACCGTCCGATGTTTATCTAGTTATCAGTTTCTTATTCCTAACAGCAAGATGTATTCAATTATCGTGAATAGCAGAGGCAAATATAAAGTTTAATTGTGATTTGTACAGAGTATAAAACAATGAGTCTATTTATATTGCAAGNAGGTCCACGAGAATTACGTGCGAAGTTGATTGCCAGTAATAATAAGAATGAGCGTTATTAGCTCCTTATCTACTTCCTTCAGCGTCGCAATTCTTCGAACAACGAAGAAGCTTACATCCTTCAAGCGTTGCTAAATTATCGTAACAAGCAATCGTGCAAGGAAGCCTCTTTGTAAATAATTTACAGCAGATTCGATCTATCAAGGATTTCAAAGTTACATCAGATTCGTTTTCCAAGGATAAAGTTAATGCTCCAATCTAATGGAAGAATTGTCTAAAGTGAAACGTACGCGGTACGCAATCTTACAGCGGAAAACACTCATGAGACTCGTATAAATGTAGCTGGGATAGGAAATTTTCCGATAGGAGGAAATCCTTACAACAAATAGTACGCCAGTCGAGTTAACGCGTCGCCGAGGAATTGCCGACTAGGTGTTTAAGGGGTTTACTCTATTACGGTGTCCCGTGGCGACACGTGAAGCGGTACGAGTTCGGGATTGCCACACACGGCTCTCCCAAAGAGGGTTCCGGCGTTTCTCCGTCGGATACAGCTAATGGAACCCAGCAGGCCGTGCAAAAGGATCGCGGGATGCGTTACGTAAAAGTTGCTCGGTAAAAGTGGGTCGTCCCCGTAAGGGAGGCTCGATAACTTCCAAACCGATCTTGTCGATACACTTTACAATTCCGAACAGCCTCGAATAGAAATGCCGGCTACGTGTAATGGATTCTGGTTCGTTCGGCCCTATACAACCGTCCGATGTTTCATGCATTTCTTCATCAAATCCAATGAAAAATTTTTAACAGTGTAAAGGCGAGTACTCATAAAGCATTTCGTGATGCAATAGTCAATTAATTTGTCGCAAATTTGCTGGATATTTTCTATCATCTCTTATAAACTTTTTATAACGCATGAAAACCTGCAGTCCTGACATTAGAATTCCATTTTAAGAATTGAAAACGCAACAGAATAGAGTGAGAACAGATTTTTGACAACATTATGCGGCGCCGTGAAAACGTCTGTCGACGCTTATTGTGACTGTCTCCGGAAGTATACGATATGAAAATGTACGGTTACGTAAGAGGAATGTGTATGTAGAGCGTATTGAAAGACTGAGAAGTGAAAACCGTGTTGCGAGGTCTTTCGGGACCTGAACGGTTACAGAAAAGAAACTGCTCCACTTTGGAGCGTGAAAGCGATCATTTTGAATTTTCGTTTCCCGAAGCCAGAATCTTTAGGATTGAAAATGCAACAGGAAGTCCGGAAAAGATACCGTATCCCATGATGCATTGTACGTCGCTTATCTGACCTGTTCTAGTATATACAAAGCGTTATAAATATCCCAGCCATTGTATACGACGCATTATAATGCCTAAGTCGTGTCGCAATTTTGCTNAGTCCGGAAAAGATACCGTATCCCATGATGCATTGTACGTCGCTTATCTGACCTGTTCTAGTGTATACAAAGCGTTATAAATATCCCAGCCATTGTATACGACGCATTATAATGCCTAAGTCGTGTCGCAATTTTGCACCCACGCGCGCGTTGCAAATTTACCGCTATCAAAACCCTGTCATCGGTAGGAACGCTCCATTTACGATCCATATAATCTGCGAGCCGCGTCATTAGCGCGCGGTGCTTTACCGATGCAACGGCACCCCCTTCGGCGTCGCGACGCTGCTCGGGGCTGTCGAGCATCGCGTCACATCATCGTCGACGTGTTCGTCGGTCTAGGGTCATGCATATTTACGTTGCGCGGCACGTAGAGACGGGGGCTTCGCGAGGAATGACTCAGATGTTCTCTGCGCCCCTGCGACGACGTCCGCCGCCGCCGCCGCCGCGGGGGTTGAGAGGGGCGGGTTTGGTTCTCGCGTGCAATGCGCAGGACGTCGGGACGCCCTGGCGTCGCAGCCGACCGATTCGGTCGTTGTTTGCTGGCTCCATATCGCGAACGGCCGCGTACACGACCACCGCGCAATACGAGTTTCGACTTACGTTTTGCCCAAACGCTCGCACACCCCCGTTCCGGCCGCGTCGTTCGCAAANGAGGAATGACTCAGATGTTCTCTGCGCCCCTGCGACGACGTCCGCCGCCGCCGCCGCCGCGGGGGTTGAGAGGGGCGGGTTTGGNAGTGGCACGCTGCCAACGCTCTCACGTGCGAGCGTCCCACGCCCGGCGCAGTTCGTAGCTGGCATCCACCTTCGGACGACCAATAGGGCTATAAGTCAGGTGGTTTTCTATTTGTCTGCGAAATCTACAGGAATTCAATTATTCCTCTAATAAATAATTAGGTCTCCTATTAAATTAAAATACTTAATTGTTCCTTTGGGTATAAATTTTGGGTATAAATTTTGTTAGGCAGAGAAAAATTCTGATTAGGCTAAAAAATGGCATAAACTCTGAATTTTATTGGATCGTAAAACTATTGAAAGGGGGTCCAAGAAATTTTATTACGTTCACAAAAATAAGACATCGGAGCGATAGATTTAGAGTTAGTCGCGAGTTAGCTTTGATTGGCGGAGCGGAAGGATTCGGTTTCATTTTTTATATTGCAAATTGTCGCTTTTTAATATCTATAAGCGTTGAATTATTTTTAGTCAGGGTTAAATTTCCCTCTAAACGGTTTTAATAGCAAGGATGCGGGTAAGGGTAAAGGTCTAACTGCATTCAGCGCAATGAGGGGGGAATAACGAGCAGCAATAGAAGAGCATTAGAGAAGTGCCACAATTTTCTCCTGTTATTAAACTATATTGTTCTATAAAATGCATCACAATGCGTTCGGGTTATAATAAAACACGAATATAGTGGCGTAATATGCGTGAGTAAGTAAGACCGCAAATAGTGGGGAGCGTTTTGTGGCGGTAAAGTTTAGAGCGTCAGGGTTTCACCATTTTTCCCGTTTTTATCTCGTTGCTCATTTCGAATCGACAATGAAGATCCAGGAGGCGAGGAAGCTTGCGTTCCGTATCAACGTTTCACAGCTGAAAATTGTCAGACGACGCAGCGCGATATTCCGTCCGTTCCATTTAAGCGGAGAAATTCTCAGCATTTCTAAGGGTGGAGATCCATCATTTCCGAACGATGAGTCATAGTCAAGGCGTTGAAATACCTTTATTGAAGGTAACGCCGCTCGCTTACGTACTGGAAATATTTTTATACCAGTTGAAAGGTTTAAGTCATACTCATAAAATATAAAAATATTGGCGACAATTCCACGTAGTAAATATCCGGCATTTGATTGCTATCTGAAGCTCGAACCCGAACTTTACTGCTTGTACACACGCAATGCGAACAATATATATAGATTTCGTAACTCTCTTTTAGTCTCGTAATCAGATTATTTTATTTTAATTCAATTCTTCGTGAAAACAATTATTTAATAGACGTGAATTTCGAATAAGTGTGAGTCTGAGCTTCGTATTAGAAATTTACAAGCGGTTTGCGTCTCCAGGGAGAAATAAATAGGGAAAGATCGTCGAGCACTTAACGCCTGACCAGTTATTACGGCGTAATAAATTCGTAACGGGATAACGGAATATAAATGTGTTATTTCCCTTGAGGTTGAACGATTTTAAGCTCATTTTTATTAATGTGTTAACAGTTTATGTCTGAATTATATTGTATTAGCTGAATGCAGGGTTGAGTCTTAATCAGAGTTAATTGAAGCGGTTCCTGATTCGGCCCGTGAAACCTTCAGGATTATCTTCTCTTATTATTCCTTCGTGTCAGGATTAAGAATTGCGAGAGAAAAATGGGCGATTTGCATAACAGATGATACATTTGCATATTGCGATCGAGTGCAGACCGTGGAAATTCGATATTAAATATTCACCGCGAGGATTGTTGTGTTAATGTCGATGCCATTTTGCCTCATTTAACCATGTACATCGTTTGCCAAATCCTCGCCATAAAACCGCGAACACCGATTTCAGGGATTTCCTCTAATGAACAAAAAATTGAAAATCCTTTTATCGGGCGATAAAAGCTAATAGAATAGATGAAGATCGACGTTAATCCAATGACTTTTTTATGAGCGAGGTGTCGCGGTGTTCCGTGGTGATCGATTTCCCACCCCTGATCGACGCTACCAGTTGCCGGGGCGACTAACTGCGTGAAAAGTCGCGTAATAACAATAACAGGAAAAAGTGCAGCCAGTTCGCCTACAACGTTGCGTGAACGCGAGCCTGGTCACGCGAACCCTCGTTCGTCTTAACGAGAACTCTTTTCCCTCGTGCGTTTTCTTGAAGTCATTGAACATTTTATNATACTTAAATATAGAAATCTGCCTGGTTTGCCGAATAATTCTGAGCTTTTCAAATTATCTCATGTTTTATTCGTTAAAGGATGATCCTAGTCACGTCGATTATACTAATGATCATCTTCGCTATATCGTTTGACTTTTTTCCTAATTCAATATATTATCAATATATTCATATCAAATATCATCAGTTCAATCATCAGAGATCAATATATTCGAGCAAAATATTTTTCCAGCATCGACAGAGATTGATTAATGCTAAGATATCCCCTCGTTTGCATCTCTCTGAACTCTCTCCGGAACAACGATACCCGTCTGCTTGCCGAATCATGTTAGCGATAAACGTATCGCGGGATCGAACACGGCCATCCGTCCGCGGTTGACCCGCGGACAATATTTCACGAGCTATATCTGTGCGACGACCCTTTCTGCGACTCAATAAAATCCGAGAGTCGCTGTTTGTATGCGAAATGTCACGGTAAAGCGTCTATTTCCTTTTAATTGAACTTCAGGCCTCTCGGAGCCAACAATTGACCAACTGAATTTATTAAGACATCGCGAAGCCTCCCTTCCTCTGTGGGAAGTTCAATCGCCGGTTCAAGAGGCTCCGTTGAGTCCCCCTCTCGGCTTTGTGCTCTCATTTGCGTCCTTATTTCTTGGCTGAACAAGCCCGCTGCCTTCTCTTTCCCCCGATCGTTAAATCCAACCGAATTTCCCGTATCTCCGCGTTCCCTGGATTTCTTCAGGTTACCCCTATAATCTTTTAATCCGTATCAGGTGCCGTGGATTCCGCGTGCACCGGACACGGTTTAAACTGCAATTTATCGTATACCCGCGCGTTCCCGATATTTTCCTCAATTAACGATCGGTATTTTTCTTCTCTATTCCTGTTATTCAAAGCCGGGGTTATAAAAAATTGTCGCGTTCGGAGATAAAAAAGCAGGAAGAGATAAGTCGTATCAGGCGTGGACGGAAAAATGTCTGTTCATTCTGCAATGCGCAATAACACGCGATAGAAATTCTTTTTTGAGCGAAAGGTCGGAGACGATTTTCGATAACCCGCGGCCCGATAACGTCCCAATGCATTTTCAATCAAAACGTATATAGGAAACATCGCATTGTGCCGATAGCCACCGTTTACCAACGCGCATATGGTTTTCTGATGCATTTGCAAATTGCACAAGGATTGGCTCTCGGCTGCCGCAGTTGCAGTAAAACAGTTTCGCTCGGCTCTCGTCCCGGCCGTTGTCAAACCATGACCGAGGAAGGTAACTAATTAAAATTTCATTTATTAAGGACGTAGGTAGAAGGTACGCAACGCATAACTCAAACACGACGGAATTAGTTAAGAACTTGCCTGGAAACTCGCGAAGTTCAATTTGACACAGTTAATTAGACTTGTTATAAAACTATGAAGTATTATATGAAAAATACTAGAATTATTACGAAACTGTGTTATTTTTATTACGAGGACTATTTATGTCCGTGCAGGGAGAGTTAACGACACAATTCGTCTCTTTACTGCCGTCGTGGAAAATTGCAGTCTGCCATTCGCGAGAACTTCTCTTTATTTTGCTCCACTAACATTTAGGCGAACTCCGTTGGCATCGATATCCGTTTGAAGCACGATTTCCTGACGGAATACGATTGTTGTTCGGCTCGTGCCGCGGGGAGGAAATCGTCTCCCCAATTTCCCTGCACGTCATATTCTTGCTCTCGAGGGTGGCTTCATGCCAACCGAGCCTCAAACAAACCCTAAGCAAGTTCGCGTCCGCCGACTGGCTCCGCGCGACGCGAGCATCAGGTTGTGAATAAATATTCAATGCCAGTTCAGGAAACGTCCCAAAAAATTTGAAATCGGGACAAAAAACGTAACAGCCTATATATGAGANGACACAATTCGTCTCTTTACTGCCGTCGTGGAAAATTGCAGTCTGCCATTCGCGAGAACTTCTCTTTATTTTGCTCCACTAACATTTAGGCGAACTCCGTTGGCATCGATATCCGTTTGAAGCACGATTTCCTGACGGAATACGATTGTTGTTCGGCTCGTGCCGCGGGGAGGAAATCGTCTCCCCAATTTCCCTGCACGTCATATTCTTGCTCTCGAGGGTGGCTTCATGCCAACCGAGCCTCAAACAAACCCTAAGCAAGTTCGCGTCCGCCGACTGGCTCCGCGCGACGCGAGCATCAGGTTGTGAATAAATATTCAATGCCAGTTCAGGAAACGTCCCAAAAAATTTGAAATCGGGACAAAAAACGTAACAGCCTATATATGAGACAATCGGGTAAAATATTTTCCAGTTTCTTTTCAAGAGAAGAATCAGAGTGGTTTTAGGAAATTTTCATTTGAATATGGAAGTTCTGTATCGCGAATTCTTCGAGATAGCATCGCTCGTTTGACGAAGCTGCGCTTCTCAGAATCTCGAACAACGGCCCTCTTTTCGAGATTTCGCTGTCAGGATTTTTGTACAATTTCATTAAGTTAATTGTAGGGGCGAATGTCGAACGATCACGGAACGATGGCTGGCCCGTTCGACCCCCGGACGTTCAACGTCACCGTCCGGCTTTTTCCATTTCGCGCGTTTCACGTCGGCGACGCGGTGCAATTGGGTAATTAAACGAAATAGAGCGGCGCGGCCGTAGCACAATTAACCACGGGAGCGTTTAGCGTGAGCGGGCTCCTCGTGTCCTCATCGCTAAATATATTCGAGCGTAACCGTAGTTCCGCGGGCCAATTGAATAGGTTTTCGATTTTAATCGCGCGGGACATTTAGGCGAACGTGCCGTACTAAGCTCGAACAAAGTACGCGACGCCACGGATCGGGCATCGCATGCACCGTTTCACACAAACAAACACGCGTGTACGAGGTTTAGTACCTACCAACGAGAGCGAACGCGGCCTGGAACGCTATTCAGACTCGAACACGGCCGCGTTTCGTGACATTCCTGCGTGCAAGGATTACCTTGGTAAGAATCGTCGGCGGCCCCCCGTGTCGGCCAATCGATACTAAATGATATTATATCGTCAACTATCGCGACGGCTGCCACCCTTGAATTTTCTCCGACGCAGTTATACAAACGTTCATCGTTTGTTTCAACCTAATATCCATTTGTACCTTATCTTTGTATCGTTAACCCGTTGCGTATCATTATGGCAATCCTTTAGAAAACGTGTGCAATGCTCTAGACTTTGGAGGCTTAATTTCGATTTTAGCTTCAACGCTTAATTTTGTTACTTGTTAGAAATCTTTGGGCCTTATTTATAGAACTACATTTTTTGATAATTTTAATACTTTAGAGATAGTTCATTGCTCTTTCGTTAGATTGACTATAGAATATTGTTCTAACACGTGGTCTGTATATGTATTATAAAATTCATATACATCACAATAGGTCATTGTGAAAGTTCAATATAAATTCTTATGGCTCTTTCCGCATCATCCTTGACTTATTACAACTGTGTCTCTATTCTCGTCGAATCTAAATTAACCACACTAGAAATCAGAAGGAAAGCCTTAGATAGCTCTTGTGCTTATAAAATTATCAATTGCCTTGAATCGAGAGAAGACAATTATAAGAGCTTGTAATTGAATAAAATACTGTAGGCTTTGAATGACACCAAGAAGAAATTAGCATTTCTATTAAATTTTCTGTTATAATTTCATAACTGATCAAATTAGAGACAGTCGAGAGTGAGGATAAAATTGGTTCTCGTGGATACGAGAAGGAATGTTCAATTAAAAAGACAGGAAACAGGCTGATTTCCCTTGATTGATTAATTTTTGCACGGGCGATTATAAGATTTTAGATAAAATACTGTAGGCTATTTAAACATGTTTTCTTAAATTATACCAAGAGGGAAATTAGAATTTCTATTGGATTCTCTGTTATGCCAATACCTTGTCCTAATTTAATGACTAAATTCAGAACTAATGTTCCAGCTAAAATCTTGATAGAACGCGAATTACTTTTGTGTTAAGTCGATATAATGCCATAAATCGGATGGTCATTCATGCCAATTTTGCCAACTCTATTTCAATGTATGCTATAATAAATAATATAACAATACATATAATAAATCACAAATAACTGCATTGAAGTTTGATTTAAGAGACCTTCCCATTAAAAGAAATCGTAACTTTTATCTCCTCGCATTCGTAAAACGTTTCATTCGATTGTACAATACTTCTACAATATTTATAGTATAATATATATGACAATGCACCTAGATAGACGAGATTGTGCATTTAAATCAAAGTATGAATGAAACAAAAGCAGATACAATAATTCTCCCAAATAATGGGAAGAATCTTTCGTTTGAATTTTGTATAGATGAAAGAGAGATTCGGTTGTTTGGCCTGAATGCACCTTTCGATGAGTCACTAGTGCTTTTTTGCATAATTGCACGGGCAGCTCGGCGTTTCCTATCGGGGCGAAAAACGAGATCGTGGAGAAATGATGATGAAACACGGTTCCGTGGTACGTGACGCGAGCCATCCTCGGTTCTACGCGAGATCGATGATCGAGTGGCTTAATTAATGAGTCGACTAATTAATCTCGTGATCAGTCGACCTGTAAGAAAATAGAACCTTCCATCGATTGACATTTACTGTTTCCCATTTGGTCCACGTTTCTTCTACTTATTATTTAATCCTCTAAATATTCCCCTAATTTTTACTCAATATTTAATGTATGATAATTATAAGTTGTAAGCCAGTTTCATTTGAGATTAGAATTAAAAAAATCCACAGCTGACTTGATAAGACCAACTAGTTCTAAATAAGTTGAGCGAATTCGACGGAACTAAATTCGAAGATGCAGTAATCAGGAGCCCGAAAATACTAAAACCCCCGGTGAAGATTAAGGTTGCAGAAAATTAGGAAAGTTCCCGAAATTCGTACGTCTGAAGCTTTTTGAGACGTTAGGAACTTACCAACTCCGATGCGATTTCTACCAGAGATAATAAACTCTTAATTAGTCGAACTTTATATAGTTCCCTATATCCCCCTGTCCTGTCTCCTCGTATCGAATATATATACGTACGTACACATAACTCGTTCCTCACCGTGGAACGTGACGAACGGTTAATCGTCGATTTACACGAGTGGTTTGCATGCGTCTACCCCTTTTTTCACGTCGACCAGCTATCGATCTTCGAATCGCGACGTATTCCTGGTATCACGGTGAACACGAAGTTTTTTCTTCGTCTCACCGTGTTATTCACCGTACTGTGAAGAAAAAAATCAATACGCTTCTTTTGAATTTTTCTCGCTGCTCAGCGAGAGCTGCACATTGTGCTTCCCGGATTATTTTCTTGCACGACGCAAACGGCCAGACAGTAAAAAACTTCAATCATTTATAAAGCTCAACATAATTGTTCAAGTACAAACAGAATTCATTTAGTAGAGAACATTCATTTAGTAAAATCATACGATTAATTCAAGCGTCTTGATAAAATGATTAAAAAGTTATTGAATGTTTCTTATCAGTTCCACGTCTGATGGATAAACAGCTTTTTAGAATCAATCATTATCATTTTAAAGGAGACAGTAAATGAATAAAACATTCGAGGCGAGCGAAGTTGATAAAGTTAGATTACAAAATTGATTTTCCATAAAGTCGGGGGTAGGTGGAGAGCTTGCACGATTTTTACGAGTTCCCCGGCCATAAAACTGCGTGATTGCGAAAGTGGTCTCAAGGCGAAACGCGTGTCACAGCCCATATTCTAAATACCCACCACTTTACGGTCGTTCGCAAAGCGTTACGTAGATTAGTGAAATGGGAGTAGCGGCGCGGCGTCGTTCGCCGTTTGTGTCTGAACACCTCCTCTTCAAGAATCAACCGTTTACGAATGCTCAAAGGGTGCATCCGTCGTACGTAGCAGCGGCCCTCGAATATTTTCAGCCTTTTGTTCCCGTCATCGGGGCTCCTGGCCCTCGATTACAAGAGATTTATTTTCGGGCGGGACACCTGGACGACAAACAGGTCGCGGCACTTAATTACGGATACCTACCCGCGAGTTACATGTGTTGCAGCCACTCTTTTTTATCAAGCAGCCACCGGCGTAATTAGAACACGCCCTAGGGCAGTGTTTCGTTTTAAAATACGGCCTCACGGCTCGCCGGGTATAGGCGACGACGGGAAAGCATTAAACCGCTAACCGTCCCGGACTTGCAATTAAATCTGCAATTGCTTTGCCCGACGCGCGGCATCCGGCCTCACGCATGAATATTCACGAAGACCAAAATTTTTTCTATCAACTACAGATTTCATCTCGTGCACTTTATTACTTACTCCCGGCCGTCGCTTCTGTTTGCCTTTCGTATAAAAGGTGAACGCACGGCGAACGCGGGAGACACTGCGGTCTTTACTGCGGACTCACGTGCACCGGCTGAAACTTTCGAAGCCGCGACGAGCCACTGCTTCTACGTTCCTAACCCTTCCGTTAGACTTGAACTAATTCCGAATTCGACGCGATAACAAACAACGGTCTCCGGTTACGAGATAGCGCCAAGTTTCCCCTTTCCCGGCAATCACCCTCATAGATTCCAGTTTCCGAGTTCCACGACGAAAGATTACATGCAATTTTTGAAGATGAAATAGATTTTTTGTTCCAGCTACTTTTTTCTTTATTTGTGATTTATATAATTCTGAATTCTGTGGCAAAATATTGCATATAATAATGTAGAAGGAGTATCAGTCATCCTCTTTTGTCGATTGGATGCAATTTTGGAAGATGAAATATATTTTTTATTCCGGCTGTTTTTATATTTATTTATAATTTATATAATCCTGGATTGTGTGGCAAAATATTGCATGTAGTACTGTAGAAGGAGTATCAGTCATTCTCTTTTTATGAATTTATTAGGAATAAACGTGACAGGAATGTATTTCGTTTCCCACGCGAATGCAACGAGTTTCCCCGTTAATCGTATCGTCCATTTTCATATTCGATCGCGTTATGTCGGTTTTAACGCGTCCATGAATACATTACTGCTCGCAATCACAAGTTCTCGAGCCTTTTATCGATCCGTTGGAAAAGCACACGCTGGCCATGCGAATTTCCCGAGCCAGGATGCTTTATGGCAATTGGGGATTCGTGTGATTAGAAATTATTTGATATCCCAGGTGGGTCGTGAAAATGTGAAGGAACGATCACGTAACCAGATCGAGCATTTTTGTACGAGGGGTCGTTGCACGCCAAAGTGCACTCGCTTTCAATTACGTAACGGCGAGTAATACAGTTGCATAATGTTATATATGTTGCTTAATATTATGCAACTACGGGCAAGTTCATTGATGATCAGGCGAGATTAAAAAACAGAGAGGAAGTTTCTGTCTCGGTGAATTAATTTGTCTTTTGATCACGCTCTTCTCGAGAAATGGAACTCCTTTGGTAGACACGCCTTTGCTTGCCTTTCTCTCGCTGGTAGTTTCGCGAATTTGCAATTAATTTGCTCATTCAAGTTTTGCGTTACAAACAACAGTTGCAGATTCAAAGGAATTCAATGTTTCTTCAAAGAACTCCAAGTTATAATATTTTTCTGGATTTTCTTATGTATTATTCAAGATAACGAGGCATCGGATATTACAGTCAAGTTAGCTGCGAAAATGGTACCTTCTGACTCGTTACTGACTGAGTTCTTTACACAAAATATGAAAAATTTCAAAAGGAAGCTTACATAATGACACATAATATTCTGGACCAATAATGGAATTTTAAAAGACAAAAATTTTTTATGAATGATACGAGTGCTTAAATTTCAAATTGTAGTATATATTTCGTAATAAAATCCCTTCTAAACAAGGTTAAAGAAGTTTCCAGCTTAAAGAGGCATTAAATTAGAATTGCTTGCCCGTTAAAGTCACCACCTTCCAATAAAGAGCCATCGTACCTCTTAACACAGGCACTGCAATTACGCCTCGACACGAAAAGACTTTCAATTACTAAAGAGCTCTTCTTATTACAAAGTACATTTTGTTCTACGTTTATTTTATTTATCGAATGGAGAAATATTCGGATGGGAACCGCGGCCATCGAGGTGGAAATAAAAGTGAGAGAGCTTTGGTTCCGAAGTTGGAGCACGTGCGAATTATTCACGAGACATCCGCCGCGCGGATCCCTGAAATAATGACGTTCATAATTTATAACGTCGTCGATGCCGGCCAGGAGGGTGAAATATTCAACGCACAGCGAATGGGAACGAACCGATCCCAGATGAAAATCGGGATCCTCGACTTTAAAACAGGCGGATTTGAATAACGATTCGTTCAAAAATGCTCGAAATCTCGATCGTATACAATTATAATAAAATTTTGCGAAAATTCACAACAAATTTCTTGCAGCAAGCTATAACCACTTGCATTTAAAAGGCAGTAGTGCATCACACGCGAAGCGTCTATTTTTCAAGGTAATCGATAAAGATTACTGGGGACAGTGTGGGAGAAAATATTTGCAGGGGAGCTCCATTAGATGCGTGTTTATCAGAAACATACTCGCGTTAAGATAAATGTTTGCGATGTCAACTCTAACACTTCGTCGCACCTAGGGGATTTATTTTAAAAACACCCCGATCACTATCTCGGACTCTGGCGTCTGTTTCCTCAGAAAACGCGGGACAGCAGGTCCTCGGCTCGCGAATATGGGTCAAGCGGGGCCATATATCAAAAAAATTTACCGGGGACGAGCCTCACGAAGTTTGGTGGTGACAACGGACGCGCCGAACTTCATTTCTCTCCGGTGAAATTATTAGGGAAGTGTCACAGATATTCTTGAAGTGTCAAGAGATTTTCAATTTATTTTTAAATAATATAAATTGATAAGAAATATAAAATTTCATTGTTCAATGATTTTCTATTTTTCATTTCGATAAATCGAAACTAAACTTGCCTCTCAATCACTAATGGATAATTACAAATGAAATTCCTTACTTACTGACAATTAAATAAACATCAAACTAAATTACATGTGCGGTTGGTTTGCGGAGTCCCAGAATTGGTAACGAATTGAATTTATAATTAAGTTCTCATGCATTGTATTACCGTTGTTAAGTTCTAATTAGTACAATTGCGGCGTTGTACCGCGTTATACATATACCGTTCGCGGAATTAACCGAGAAACGGCGGATCTACAACATAAAATAAAAAGCAGTGCCGAGAGGGAGGGCCAACGAGTTTTAACCCTCTCCGGAGTTGAATTAGTGCTTTCGCATAGGCCGTCATTAGAACTATGCTAATTTACGTTCTAAAGAATAAGGGTCGTCGGCCAATGACCCTGTAAACACCTGCGAGCTAGGTCGACCGACTTTCCGACCGAGCTTAAAGACAGTGAACGTTCGCGAACTATGACTCAGGCCTAGATATGCAATCTGACAACAGAATTTTTTCTCTGTTTGTAATTCCCTATCTAAAGGGCGCGGGTCACGCGAGAAAGATTCGTTAGCCACTCGGAAGGGTTAATTAGAGAGTTCAAACACCGTGATATCAGCCGGTCAACTTTTTTACACCGCGGGCAAACAAAAGCTCCAACTAGCCGTCGCGGCAGGGGTGGTAATTGTTAGCTGCCCGGAGCTCGGCCGGGGGAGAACAGCCGGCCGAGCAGCTAATTATTATCGTATCCCGGTTCGAAACAAAAGTAGACACCCTCGTTCGGTATCCGCGAATTATAAAACCGATATCGAATTTCAATTTATGCCGGTCAGTCGCGCACCGGGGATGAAACCGCGTAGGGAGCGGGTCTATACTGTCCGTTAAACCGCAGCTATCTGTTGCGTAGAATCTGTCACAGTCGCTGACGGCGAGAAAATCTGGGAACTGATATCTCAGCGATAAGAGTCATTTGTCAAGGGTGAAGGAAGTTTGATGTATGATACCGACGATTAATCCCCTGTAAATTGTGTGTCACAAACTGGCAGAAGTTTATCGATTATAAAAGAGGGTGTGTCATTTTCGACTGAAGAATCATACCCCCCTCCACCCCCGGTTCGGGGGTTGAAGCTCGCACGTTATATAGAATATGGCACATACATATTTAAAAGTTCTGCGGCTAAAGGTGAACAGGTAATGAAGTTTACTCGTTTGGGATTAGCATCGTAAACCGATTTACGACGATCGGGTATGAACCGTGGCATCCTGCCGTCCGATTAAATTAATTCGTAACGCAAGTTGGAAATCTAGCGGAAGCCCATTAGGAATAATCGAATACTATATGCCGGCGAGTCTATCCGCGATCTCGTTAGGAGGAATCTCTTGGCAAACTCGGTAAACTCGTCCCCATTACCACCCTCTATTTCTCGGATCGTTTAAATGAAATTGTCTCGTGCTTGATTGCGATCCGGGACACGCTCGCAAATGCCTAAACTTCACGTCCGACAAACACTTGGATATTTACAGCTCGAAGAATCGCATCGATTGAACGCCTGCAAGTAAATGTCCCAATTTCTACTCACGCCCCAATTTCCACTGCCGTATTTTTATATAATTTTAAAAACAAACTTATAAAATAAATATAATAAAGAGTGGTTTTAATATTTTGTAATATTGTTATGCATAATTGTATAATGACCTGTAATGAGTAGACTGCGAATTTTTATGCAATTCTAGAAGATGCGACTTTTTTATATAATCTTCAAACGTAAAAACAGCAATTAAAGTAAGTATCACATTACGAAATTATACAAATGAAAATTAGATTTGAGATTAGTATCAAAAAGTAAATTAGGGNCAACAGAATTTTTTCTCTGTTTGTAATTCCCTATCTAAAGGGCGCGGGTCACGCGAGAAAGATTCGTTAGCCACTCGGAAGGGTTAATTAGAGAGTTCAAACACCGTGATATCAGCCGGTCAACTTTTTTACACCGCGGGCAAACAAAAGCTCCAACTAGCCGTCGCGGCAGGGGTGGTAATTGTTAGCTGCCCGGAGCTCGGCCGGGGGAGAACAGCCGGCCGAGCAGCTAATTATTATCGTATCCCGGTTCGAAACAAAAGTAGACACCCTCGTTCGGTATCCGCGAATTATAAAACCGATATCGAATTTCAATTTATGCCGGTCAGTCGCGCACCGGGGATGAAACCGCGTAGGGAGCGGGTCTATACTGTCCGTTAAACCGCAGCTATCTGTTGCGTAGAATCTGTCACAGTCGCTGACGGCGAGAAAATCTGGGAACTGATATCTCAGCGATAAGAGTCATTTGTCAAGGGTGAAGGAAGTTTGATGTATGATACCGACGATTAATCCCCTGTAAATTGTGTGTCACAAACTGGCAGAAGTTTATCGATTATAAAAGAGGGTGTGTCATTTTCGACTGAAGAATCATACCCCCCTCCACCCCCGGTTCGGGGGTTGAAGCTCGCACGTTATATAGAATATGGCACATACATATTTAAAAGTTCTGCGGCTAAAGGTGAACAGGTAATGAAGTTTACTCGTTTGGGATTAGCATCGTAAACCGATTTACGACGATCGGGTATGAACCGTGGCATCCTGCCGTCCGATTAAATTAATTCGTAACGCAAGTTGGAAATCTAGCGGAAGCCCATTAGGAATAATCGAATACTATATGCCGGCGAGTCTATCCGCGATCTCGTTAGGAGGAATCTCTTGGCAAACTCGGTAAACTCGTCCCCATTACCACCCTCTATTTCTCGGATCGTTTAAATGAAATTGTCTCGTGCTTGATTGCGATCCGGGACACGCTCGCAAATGCCTAAACTTCACGTCCGACAAACACTTGGATATTTACAGCTCGAAGAATCGCATCGATTGAACGCCTGCAAGTAAATGTCCCAATTTCTACTCACGCCCCAATTTCCACTGCCGTATTTTTATATAATTTTAACAACAAACTTACAAAATAAATATAATAAAGAGTGGTTTTAATATTTTGTAATATTATTATGCATAATTGTATAATGACCTGTAATGAGTAGACTGCGAATTTTTATGCAATTCTAGAAGATGCGACTTTTTTATATAATCTTCAAACGTAAAAACAGCAATTAACGTAAGTATCATATTACGAAATTGTACAAATGAAGATTAGATGTGAGATTGGTATCAAAAAGTAAGTTAGGAAATTAAAATTGTACTTAAAAATTGTTATACATAAAGATTATAAAATCAACATAATTATTTTATACCCTAACGCGTTGATAAAATAAATACTGGCCGATCTCAATAGAAATACAGCCATGGTTCATTAGAAATAATGACACCCACCGTTGACTGACTAGAAAGAAATTAAAACTGTATACTTCAAGCCCTCATTTTACATCTTAAAATTTGTTATAAATATCATCATTTATTGCCTGATCCATCTTGACGTATATTAAGTCCCATGAAAATACTTTTCATTACTTTTTATATTCATAACGAAATCATGCTCAGCTGATTAGAAATTAGAACATTTACCCTGACCAGTTTGTCCTAAATATTTATTGGAAATTCCCAGCTCGAAGATAAATCTTTCAGCGATACTCGTGAACGAGCATAAAATGTTCAATGACTTCAAGAAAACGCACGAGGGAAAAGAGTTCTCGTTAAGACGAACGAGGGTTCGCGTGACCAGGCTCGCGTTCACGCAACGTTGTAGGCGAACTGGCTGCACTTTTTCCTGTTATTGTTATTACGCGACTTTTCACGCAGTTAGTCGCCCCGGCAACTGGTAGCGTCGATCAGGGGTGGGAAATCGATCACCACGGAACACCGCGACACCTCGCTCATAAAAAAGTCATTGGATTAACGTCGATCTTCATCTATTCTATTAGCTTTTATCGCCCGATAAAAGGATTTTCAATTTTTTGTTCATTAGAGGAAATCCCTGAAATCGGTGTTCGCGGTTTTATGGCGAGGATTTGGCAAACGATGTACATGGTTAAATGAGGCAAAATGGCATCGACATTAACACAACAATCCTCGCGGTGAATATTTAATATCGAATTTCCACGGTCTGCACTCGATCGCAATATGCAAATGTATCATCTGTTATGCAAATCGCCCATTTTTCTCTCGCAATTCTTAATCCTGACACGAAGGAATAATAAGAGAAGATAATCCTGAAGGTTTCACGGTCCGAATCAGGAACCGCTTCAATTAACTCTGATTAAGACTCAACCCTGCATTCAGCAAATACAATATAATTCAGACATAAACTGTTAACACATTAATAAGAATGAGCTTAAAATCGTTCAACCTCGAGGGAAATAACACATTTATATTCCGCTATCCCGTTACGAATTTATTACGCGGTAATAACTGGTCAGGCGTTAAGTGCTCGACGATCTTTCCCTATTTATTTCTCCCTGGAGACGCAAACCGCTTGTAAATTTCTAATACGAAGCTCAGACTCACACTTATTCGAAATTCACGTCTATTAAATAATTGTTTTCACGAAGAATTGAATTAAAATAAAATAATCTGATTACGAGACTGAAAGAGAGTTACGAAATCTATATATATTGTTCACATTGCGTGTGTACGAGCAGTAAAGTTCGGGTTCGAGCTTCAGATAGCCNACCTGACTTATAGCCCTATTGGTCGTCCGAAGGTGGATGCCAGCTACGAACTGCGCCGGGCGTGGGACGCTCGCACGTGAGAGCGTTGGCAGCGTGCCACTGTGCAAAGTGACCCACTTTCGACGCGTAGATTGACCCAAGAGTCGCCATTTTTACCGGGAGTCATACACCAAGCGCTTCTAAGTCGCCGCTCGAACCTTTTTCTTCGCACTCAAACCACCCACCCGGCCCAACCCGTTTCTTTTCTCGCCGAGCACCAAGAGGGACAGATCGTTAACTGACCATGCAATTATGCGCGAACTAGCTAGCTCCTTTGATCTCCGGACCTCCGTCCCCCCCTCGTTTGCATTTTCTAGCTGGGCAATGCTTCAAAGCGGGAATTGCCAGCCGCGTTCAACTATTCTCGCGCCCGGAATCGTTCAAAGTGAATCTACTTCAGGAGTCTTGAAAATATCTGAAGGATAATCTCGTTCGCAAGTCTTCAGGATGTATTAAAAATTTAGTCTATAGAGACGTCTTAAGAATATGCTCAAAACAAATTTTTTATGATTATTAATGTGAGAATTAATTAATTTTATTATTGACAATTTAAAGCTTAGTAATAAAGGAATAGAAAATATATTTATAAAAAAAAGTATTATAAGGAACGTGATGGGAATAAAACGATGAATAATTATCTTAGTAGTTAAGAAGTTGAACAAGTCATCCGCGGGGAATACACACCGCGTCTGACTTAAGCTCGGCTCATTCTACTTCGCCGGAATCGAGGCGGTCTGGTCTTATTTCGCTCGGTGGAGTGAACGAAAATTATACGGGGCCGCAGACGCTGCGGGCTTCTAATACTTGCGGATCACGTATTACGGTACACCGAGGCGTACGCGAAATCAAATAGGAGACAAACAAAGTTCCGAAAATTGCCTGAGCACTTCTTGATTGCTTTAGAAAATTTTATAAAGTCCCAGACCAAACTAGCATAAATAACAATATAATCTTTTCTATCTCGTGTTATTTTCTACTCATTGTCAGTAACAAAATCTGGAGTGTAACGATAAGTTTAACTATTCCGATGTTTTGATAAAATTTTTAAATAAATACTATTATTCTATTCATAGAAAAGTTGACAGAAATTATTATTGCCATAGAATGAGACAGAAGATAGTGACAATATTTTGTTTGATAAGATGGGAAAGAAAGGGTTTACTGGCAGCGTGATAGCGAAAGCAACGTTAACGACTATTAATTGCGGACATCCTGGCTACTGGCTATTGTTCAACATAGAGACCGGCGTCGTTCTGACGATATCGCGAAAGCACTTTGCACGCACCTTCACCGCTGTCCGAGATATCAACGAGATACTGATAACGTCGCAAGTTTCCACGTTCGCTCGTTTCCTATGTAAGCTTCACGTGTATCCGACTCTGCACTAGATAGTGTACTAGCACGGTTTTGCTATCTCTTTGTCGCACGGATTCGCGGCATAAAGGGAAGCTTACGATTGACACTTTTATCAAATCCTTCGGTAATTCGTTTGGAGAGGTTTATTGTACTGCGACAATAGCGACGTGCAAAAAATATGGAAAGCTCGCTTGAAACAGAATTTGTTGAAAGCTCGNAACACATTTATATTCCGTTATCCCGTTACGAATTTATTACGCCGTAATAACTGGTCAGGCGTTAAGTGCTCGACGATCTTTCCCTATTTATTTCTCCCTGGAGACGCAAACCGCTTGTAAATTTCTAATACGAAGCTCAGACTCACACTTATTCGAAATTCACGTCTATTAAATAATNAAAGTCCCAGACCAAACTAGCATAAATAACAATATAATCTTTTCTATCTCGTGTTATTTTCTACTCATTGTCAGTAACAAAATCTGGAGTGTAACGATAAGTTTAACTATTCCGATGTTTTGATAAAATTTTTAAATAAATGCTATTATTCTATTCATAGAAAAGTTGACAGAAATTATTATTGCCATAGAATGAGACAGAAGATAGTGACAATATTTTGTTTGATAAGATGGGAAAGAAAGGGTTTACTCTCAGCGTGATAACGAAAGCAACGTTAACGACTATTAATTGCGGACATCCTGGCTACTGGCTATTGTTCAACATAGAGACCGGCGTCGTTCTGACGATATCGCGAAAGCACTTTGCACGCACCTTTACCGCTGTCCGAGACATCAACGAGATACTGATAACGTCGCAAGTTTCCACGTTCGCTCGTTTCCTATGTAAGCTTCACGTGTATCCGACTCTGCACTATCTAGTATACTAGCACGGTTTTGCTATCTCTTTGTCGCACGGATTCGCAGCATAAAGGGAAGCTTACGATTGACACTTTTATCAAATCCTTCGGTAATTCGTTTGGAGAGGTTTATTGTACTGCGAGAATAGCGACGTGCAAAAAATATGGAAAGCTCGCTTGAAACAGAATTTGTTGAAAGCTCAATTCTTCGCTTCCGTGTAAAGAAGTCAATTGTTGTTTGCTTTCAGTTTTATTATTAGTTCAACAATACTCAAAACGAATTGTACGCAAATTACGCGTTTTATTTTGCGCTCTAATATTTTTTTATTTTTAATTCTTTTCTATATGCAATAATTTAAGATTAAATCAGGCAAAAAAGGATTTGAGGAAAATGTTCTTTGTGTGACGCAGGAAGCCAGGCAATTTCGCTCCGAGCTTATTAGATATTCCGGCAGGTATACTCGCACACCTCCAGGTTATCCGACAATACGGTCGCCCTACCGTGGAGCCCCGAAAGCACGGAAGATTGTTCCGCACTCTAAATCCCAGGCCAGATCCCCCTTTCACGACGGTGTCCGTGCCTAGCACGGAAAAATCGACTGCGGATATACGCCCCCTCCCTCCGAACAAAGAAATACATCGACGTATTTATTTGTACCACGGAAGCGATCCTTCTTTTTCAACGAAAATCGATGGTCAAGCCTTCAATTTATCTCTCGTTCGAGAAAAGCGTTGTAAACCCCGCGTTTCATCATGGATTCATCCTAAATTCATTAACGAGCCTCATTAAAAAAAAGAGTTCGCGAACTCCGTCAAACTTGCAACGGCTCCCATAAATCTACACCCCCTCAATTCACCCTGGAAGCTTCCTCGCGAGCTCGTTTCGCTCCCCAACGCAATTTTACAGAACTGCGAGCCGAGGGATGTTCGCGTTATTTTTACGAGTCATATCGATGTTCTCCGAGCGGTCATGCGTCTTCCGCGCCCAACCGCGACGTATTTTGGCTGGGAATACGTNCCTAATCAGAATTTTTCTCTGCCTAACAAAATTTATACCCAAAATTTATACCCAAAGGAACAATTAAGTATTTTAATTTAATAGGAGACCTAATTATTTATTAGAGGAATAATTGAATTCCTGTAGATTTCGCAGACAAATAGAAAACCACCTGACTTATAGCCCTATTGGTCGTCCGAAGGTGGATGCCAGCTACGAACTGCGCCGGGCGTGGGACGCTCGCACGTGAGAGCGTTGGCAGCGTGCCACTGTGCAAAGTGACCCACTTTCGACGCGTAGATTGACCCAAGAGTCGCCATTTTTACCGGGAGTCATACACCAAGCGCTTCTAAGTCGCCGCTCGAACCTTTTTCTTCGCACTCAAACCACCCACCCGGCCCAACCCGTTTCTTTTCTCGCCGAGCACCAAGAGGGACAGATCGTTAACTGACCATGCAATTATGCGCGAACTAGCTAGCTCCTTTGATCTCCGGACCTCCGTCCCCCCCTCGTTTGCATTTTCTAGCTGGGCAATGCTTCAAAGCGGGAATTGCCAGCCGCGTTCAACTATTCTCGCGCCCGGAATCGTTCAAAGTGAATCTACTTCAGGAGTCTTGAAAATATCTGAAGGATAATCTCGTTCGCAAGTCTTCAGGATGTATTAAAAATTTAGTCTATAGAGACGTCTTAAGAATATGCTCAAAACAAATTTTTTATGATTATTAATGTGAGAATTAATTAATTTTATTATTGACAATTTAAAGCTTAGTAATAAAGGAATAGAAAATATATTTATAAAAAAAAGTATTATAAGGAACGTGATGGGAATAAAACGATGAATAATTATCTTAGTAGTTAAGAAGTTGAACAAGTCATCCGCGGGGAATACACACCGCGTCTGACTTAAGCTCGGCTCATTCTACTTCGCCGGAATCGAGGCGGTCTGGTCTTATTTCGCTCGGTGGAGTGAACGAAAATTATACGGGGCCGCAGACGCTGCGGGCTTCTAATACTTGCGGATCACGTATTACGGTACACCGAGGCGTACGCGAAATCAAATAGGAGACAAACAAAGTTCCGAAAATTGCCTGAGCACTTCTTGATTGCTTTAGAAAATTTTATAAAGTCCCAGACCAAACTAGCATAAATAACAATATAATCTTTTCTATCTCGTGTTATTTTCTACTCATTGTCAGTAACAAAATCTGGAGTGTAACGATAAGTTTAACTATTCCGATGTTTTGATAAAATTTTTAAATAAATGCTATTATTCTATTCATAGAAAAGTTGACAGAAATTATTATTGCCATAGAATGAGACAGAAGATAGTGACAATATTTTGTTTGATAAGATGGGAAAGAAAGGGTTTACTCTCAGCGTGATAACGAAAGCAACGTTAACGACTATTAATTGCGGACATCCTGGCTACTGGCTATTGTTCAACATAGAGACCGGCGTCGTTCTGACGATATCGCGAAAGCACTTTGCACGCACCTTTACCGCTGTCCGAGACATCAACGAGATACTGATAACGTCGCAAGTTTCCACGTTCGCTCGTTTCCTATGTAAGCTTCACGTGTATCCGACTCTGCACTATCTAGTATACTAGCACGGTTTTGCTATCTCTTTGTCGCACGGATTCGCAGCATAAAGGGAAGCTTACGATTGACACTTTTATCAAATCCTTCGGTAATTCGTTTGGAGAGGTTTATTGTACTGCGAGAATAGCGACGTGCAAAAAATATGGAAAGCTCGCTTGAAACAGAATTTGTTGAAAGCTCAATTCTTCGCTTCCGTGTAAAGAAGTCAATTGTTGTTTGCTTTCAGTTTTATTATTAGTTCAACAATACTCAAAACGAATTGTACGCAAATTACGCGTTTTATTTTGCGCTCTAATATTTTTTTATTTTTAATTCTTTTCTATATGCAATAATTTAAGATTAAATCAGGCAAAAAAGGATTTGAGGAAAATGTTCTTTGTGTGACGCAGGAAGCCAGGCAATTTCGCTCCGAGCTTATTAGATATTCCGGCAGGTATACTCGCACACCTCCAGGTTATCCGACAATACGGTCGCCCTACCGTGGAGCCCCGAAAGCACGGAAGATTGTTCCGCACTCTAAATCCCAGGCCAGATCCCCCTTTCACGACGGTGTCCGTGCCTAGCACGGAAAAATCGACTGCGGATATACGCCCCCTCCCTCCGAACAAAGAAATACATCGACGTATTTATTTGTACCACGGAAGCGATCCTTCTTTTTCAACGAAAATCGATGGTCAAGCCTTCAATTTATCTCTCGTTCGAGAAAAGCGTTGTAAACCCCGCGTTTCATCATGGATTCATCCTAAATTCATTAACGAGCCTCATTAAAAAAAAGAGTTCGCGAACTCCGTCAAACTTGCAACGGCTCCCATAAATCTACACCCCCTCAATTCACCCTGGAAGCTCCCTCGCGAGCTCGTTTCGCTCCCCAACGCAATTTTACAGAAATGCGAGCCGAGGGATGTTATTTTTACGAGTCATATCGATGGTCTCCGACCGGTCATGCGTCTTCCGCGCCCAACCGCGACGTATTTTGGCTGGGAATACGTACTTAGGTATGAATACGATCGCGTTCCCAAAAGCGGAGTGCCATTATGCGACGACAATGCTGTAATCAAGCCCGGGTCTCTTTGGCGAACCGAAAAAAGGATTGCTTCCTCGACTTTGCCAACGGGCTAGTCGCTTTTCTACTCGCGCAAGTCGCCCTCGACGGGTTGTTGAACCTCGAAAGGTACACTTGGAGAACGGTTAATTGCGCGAACCACGGGGATCAAGTACGCCAACCCGTTTCCCTGCTTTCTCAACGTTTCTCGATCGACTGAACTCAAACCTTTCCAGAGTTACCATTTTTTCGTAAAATAAGTAAAATATTGTGTAACGATTTTAATAAAGATGTGTTCTCGTACGTATATTTGACGATTTATATGTAATAGTCAAGTTGTCAATTATTATTAAATTTTTTTTATGTAAGATGAAAGAGATTTGTAATATAATTCATCCCTCTTATGATTTTCTTCAAAAAAATCTTTTTAATACCATAATTAAGCTATACTTACTAATGCTGTCTGTTTACTGCTTGACTGCAAGTCTCATTTGTTAAACCTTAATGGAAAGATAAAACATAATCATACTTGACATACAGTTGCAATATTTAACATTAAACACTCCACACATTTCTCTTAATTAATAATTAAAATAAATGAGAACGTGAATCCAAGCAAATCCACATACGAGTGAACAATGCACATTAAATTTCTTGAATATGAAGTACTTACATGTACTTTACATATCTCGTGTATACTTAATTCGCTGGATTTCGGCCCCAGCATAGCCAAAGTACACATCGCCTTCAGTGGCAGACGACGAGCAACGTGGGACCGAAATCCAATGAATTAAGCGTACACTAATGTTTGTAATTAGGACATCAGAGGATTTCACGCCTTTATTGCGAAAGCAGACTCATGGTCGTACTCACCCCTTGCGCCGGATGATGGTGGAGTTCGTTGTGGGACCGCAGACCACAGGAACTGCACAGAATAGTCCACCACTTCACGACAAACACGTGTAAACGTGGAGAACTTTCCGAAATTCCATCCGCGCCCACCGTCCAAGGACAGACTAAAAGAAAATGAAAAATAACTTTCAGAATATGCTATGATCTTTTTCATGAGACAAATAAATTGATTTTTATTTCCTTGAATGTTTTCTCATTTCTTTATTTAAATGAATTTCCACTCGACGATAGCAAACCCTGCCATAAAAAATAGATCATTTCCATACTGCATTTCATAAATATTAAACAAATTAAACTGCGCGAACGGTATTGAGAGGTTTACCAATAATTAATACATTGTCGTACAGTTAATTTCGTACGAATTAACTTTGCGTCGCGTGCAAATATTAACGAATCGTAAAACGCAAATACGGCAGCTGCGGCACAATTATTCTCGAACTCAGTCGAAACTACGGGGGATGGAAACAACGTGATGTATGTGTATTTGCTCGAAGCGTGAGGTTTGAATTACGGCTCGCTTGCGGAATCTGCATCCGCTGTTTCGAAGGCGATATTTACCGATAATGCGTCGCGTTTAGATAAATCGTACGAGCTCCTGTTTCTTCTGTTCTTCGATTTTACCATTTTTTATTCAAATGAAGCTTGGATGGAGTTTTATTTATTTTAAGAGACAAAAATTTATACATGTCATATAATAGTCCTCAGCAGAAAAGGAGGTCAGGATTTGAAAGAGACAGAGAGAGAATGAAGGAGTAAAGCTTGAAGGCACATTTAATTATTGCCGTAGCATAAAAAATTTAAGGCAGAAAGAAAGAAAGAGGCTTCGTTTTAATAGCGTACGAGAAGAGAGGCCAGAGCAGTGATAGTGATTTATTCAGTAATAGAATCTAGATTTGGAGATGAGTTATACGATTCTTTTCGTTCTTATTTTTCTGTCTTTATTTTTTTATGAAACTCGCGAGAAGTGGTCTGCTTTTCGTTGTACAGAATTAGTTTTGTAATAATACGGGAGTATACCTTATAATCCTGAAAGTGAGAGCCATAAAGGCTTTTACTACTATCATGTCATATTATAGTAAAAGCAGTAAAACTGATTATAAATCTTGATATCAGTTTAATAAAATACAATTATGACATGAAGTGCATAAATGAATTCCCATTAACTCACATCCAATCATAATTATAACGAAATGGAGTAAATTAAAAAACGATACGAACTAATAAACGAAATTCATAGGATTTCTTACTAAATCGCATGATTTTTATATTCGCATTTGTCGATTTTTTACAGATATGAGCGGCAGGGGTGTGAAGAAGTTCGGCGACGACTGCGCGGAGGACCGCGAGTGCGGGTTCGCCGGCTCTTACTGCGAGCNTTCTGACGATATCGCGAAAGCACTTTGCACGCACCTTTACCGCTGTCCGAGACATCAACGAGATACTGATAACGTCGCAAGTTTCCACGTTCGCTCGTTTCCTATGTAAGCTTCACGTGTATCCGACTCTGCACTATCTAGTATACTAGCACGGTTTTGCTATCTCTTTGTCGCACGGATTCGCAGCATAAAGGGAAGCTTACGATTGACACTTTTATCAAATCCTTCGGTAATTCGTTTGGAGAGGTTTATTGTACTGCGAGAATAGCGACGTGCAAAAAATATGGAAAGCTCGCTTGAAACAGAATTTGTTGAAAGCTCAATTCTTCGCTTCCGTGTAAAGAAGTCAATTGTTGTTTGCTTTCAGTTTTATTATTAGTTCAACAATACTCAAAACGAATTGTACGCAAATTACGCGTTTTATTTAGCGCTCTAATATTTTTTTATTTTTAATTCTTTTCTATATGCAATAATTTAAGATTAAATCAGGCAAAAAAGGATTTGAGGAAAATGTTCTTTGTGTGACGCAGGAAGCCAGGCAATTTCGCTCCGAGCTTATTAGATATTCCGGCAGGTATACTCGCACACCTCCAGGTTATCCGACAATACGGTCGCCCTACCGTGGAGCCCCGAAAGCACGGAAGATTGTTCCGCACTCTAAATCCCAGGCCAGATCCCCCTTTCACGACGGTGTCCGTGCCTAGCACGGAAAAATCGACTGCGGATATACGCCCCCTCCCTCCGAACAAAGAAATACATCGACGTATTTATTTGTACCACGGAAGCGATCCTTCTTTTTCAACGAAAATCGATGGTCAAGCCTTCAATTTATCTCTCGTTCGAGAAAAGCGTTGTAAACCCCGCGTTTCATCATGGATTCATCCTAAATTCATTAACGAGCCTCATTAAAAAAAAGAGTTCGCGAACTCCGTCAAACTTGCAACGGCTCCCATAAATCTACACCCCCTCAATTCACCCTGGAAGCTCCCTCGCGAGCTCGTTTCGCTCCCCAACGCAATTTTACAGAAATGCGAGCCGAGGGATGTTATTTTTACGAGTCATATCGATGGTCTCCGACCGGTCATGCGTCTTCCGCGCCCAACCGCGACGTATTTTGGCTGGGAATACGTACTTAGGTATGAATACGATCGCGTTCCCAAAAGCGGAGTGCCATTATGCGACGACAATGCTGTAATCAAGCCCGGGTCTCTTTGGCGAACCGAAAAAAGGATTGCTTCCTCGACTTTGCCAACGGGCTAGTCGCTTTTCTACTCGCGCAAGTCGCCCTCGACGGGTTGTTGAACCTCGAAAGGTACACTTGGAGAACGGTTAATTGCGCGAACCACGGGGATCAAGTACGCCAACCCGTTTCCCTGCTTTCTCAACGTTTCTCGATCGACTGAACTCAAACCTTTCCAGAGTTACCATTTTTTCGTAAAATAAGTAAAATATTGTGTAACGATTTTAATAAAGATGTGTTCTCGTACGTATATTTGACGATTTATATGTAATAGTCAAGTTGTCAATTATTATTAAATTTTTTTTATGTAAGATGAAAGAGATTTGTAATATAATTCATCCCTCTTATGATTTTCTTCAAAAAAATCTTTTTAATACCATAATTAAGCTATACTTACTAATGCTGTCTGTTTACTGCTTGACTGCAAGTCTCATTTGTTAAACCTTAATGGAAAGATAAAACATAATCATACTTGACATACAGTTGCAATATTTAACATTAAACACTCCACACATTTCTCTTAATTAATAATTAAAATAAATGAGAACGTGAATCCAAGCAAATCCACATACGAGTGAACAATGCACATTAAATTTCTTGAATATGAAGTACTTACATGTACTTTACATATCTCGTGTATACTTAATTCGCTGGATTTCGGCCCCAGCATAGCCAAAGTACACATCGCCTTCAGTGGCAGACGACGAGCAACGTGGGACCGAAATCCAATGAATTAAGCGTACACTAATGTTTGTAATTAGGACATCAGAGGATTTCACGCCTTTATTGCGAAAGCAGACTCATGGTCGTACTCACCCCTTGCGCCGGATGATGGTGGAGTTCGTTGTGGGACCGCAGACCACAGGAACTGCACAGAATAGTCCACCACTTCACGACAAACACGTGTAAACGTGGAGAACTTTCCGAAATTCCATCCGCGCCCACCGTCCAAGGACAGACTAAAAGAAAATGAAAAATAACTTTCAGAATATGCTATGATCTTTTTCATGAGACAAATAAATTGATTTTTATTTCCTTGAATGTTTTCTCATTTCTTTATTTAAATGAATTTCCACTCGACGATAGCAAACCCTGCCATAAAAAATAGATCATTTCCATACTGCATTTCATAAATATTAAACAAATTAAACTGCGCGAACGGTATTGAGAGGTTTACCAATAATTAATACATTGTCGTACAGTTAATTTCGTACGAATTAACTTTGCGTCGCGTGCAAATATTAACGAATCGTAAAACGCAAATACGGCAGCTGCGGCACAATTATTCTCGAACTCAGTCGAAACTACGGGGGATGGAAACAACGTGATGTATGTGTATTTGCTCGAAGCGTGAGGTTTGAATTACGGCTCGCTTGCGGAATCTGCATCCGCTGTTTCGAAGGCGATATTTACCGATAATGCGTCGCGTTTAGATAAATCGTACGAGCTCCTGTTTCTTCTGTTCTTCGATTTTACCATTTTTTATTCAAATGAAGCTTGGATGGAGTTTTATTTATTTTAAGAGACAAAAATTTATACATGTCATATAATAGTCCTCAGCAGAAAAGGAGGTCAGGATTTGAAAGAGACAGAGAGAGAATGAAGGAGTAAAGCTTGAAGGCACATTTAATTATTGCCGTAGCATAAAAAATTTAAGGCAGAAAGAAAGAAAGAGGCTTCGTTTTAATAGCGTACGAGAAGAGAGGCCAGAGCAGTGATAGTGATTTATTCAGTAATAGAATCTAGATTTGGAGATGAGTTATACGATTCTTTTCGTTCTTATTTTTCTGTCTTTATTTTTTTATGAAACTCGCGAGAAGTGGTCTGCTTTTCGTTGTACAGAATTAGTTTTGTAATAATACGGGAGTATACCTTATAATCCTGAAAGTGAGAGCCATAAAGGCTTTTACTACTATCATGTCATATTATAGTAAAAGCAGTAAAACTGATTATAAATCTTGATATCAGTTTAATAAAATACAATTATGACATGAAGTGCATAAATGAATTCCCATTAACTCACATCCAATCATAATTATAACGAAATGGAGTAAATTAAAAAACGATACGAACTAATAAACGAAATTCATAGGATTTCTTACTAAATCGCATGATTTTTGTATTCGCATTTGTCTATTTTTTACAGATATGAGCGGCAGGGGTGTGAAGAAGTTCGGCGACGACTGCGCGGAGGACCGCGAGTGCGGCTTCGCCGGCTCTTACTGCGAAACGAAGAAGAAATGCGCGTGCAGGGAAGAGTTCGAGGCGACGAATCATATCGACAAATGTGGACACCGTAAGTTAGTATATTTTCAAACGCGCCGGAGGCCCGCGATTCATCTGAATCGTTCGTCAACGAGTGCGACGGTATTGAATACGCGTCGGAACGGTAAAAACGTAAAAAATTCCGAGCGAGGACAATGGGAAGTCGGGCGAGTCCGAGTCACGTCCTGCTTTCGGCCTGTAGTTATGGGGTCGGGCTTTACGACCGTAAGGAAGTCTGAGGCTGATTGCTTATGGCACTCCGCCGCGGAATCTAAACAAGATCTCAAGCTTTTATTGGTCCCAGGCCCCGTTAGAAGCGTCATGAGAAATTGAATGCTGCCAGCATAATCCCAGATTACGTCGCCCGCTGCATTCGCTGTTAATCGAATTCCTCAGCCTCGACGACATTCATGTTAGAAACCTTACTTTAATTTCGGATTCTTCGCGAGATTCCTAAAGAATTTTATCAAGGCTGCGTTAATCATCGCTTGTTATAAAATTTCGTCACGTCACAATTCCATATATTGTTACAATACGTAAATTATAATGAGTATGTAAACACAGAAAGTGATAACGATTATTAGTTTGTAAGGGGAAATCAGAATCTCTCTCGATCTGGATTAAAGCCACTATCCTAATTACGAGCATGTGGTCGATATGTCGAGGGTAGTGCGGTGCATAATAAGCCGATCAGATTTCCCACAACGACCTCTGCGGATGGACACTGTCATGAGAAGAGAATAGCTCCTTATTGTCAACAAGAGACATAGCTATCCTCTACGTAAATCTAGCCGACGATACCATAATCGGAAAGCGAGCTTCGTCGACAATTTAACCCTTCAACGCCGATATATGTACGAGAATAAATGTGTATCGGGTAAAATCTCGGGGAAATGGAAGCTTTTAGAGGGAAAACAACTGCGTATACTGAGTGGTGTGATAGTTTGCACAGTGCAGGATGAGCCTGTCGTTAATGGTTTCTGTTTCCAGCGGCGAACGTGAACGAGTCGTGTTTCTTTCACGAGCAATGCGAGCTGAGGGTGAGCCAGACCGAGTGCAGGGACGGACGGTGCATCTGCATCTTCGAGAAGACCCCGGTCACCCAGACCGACGGCTCGATTGTCTGCATCGGTAAGGGGACAACAAAACAGACAACTGCGCGTTTCGTCGCGAGCTTTTTTTTTAATGAGATTCTCCATTCGCGGCGACAAGCAGCGACCGTCGCTAATGGAATTCCGGCCTAAAATCCCCGGCGGTGTTCATTAATTCGGCAGCTGTTCCCGCGCGATCAATTAAGGCGCGCGCGCGCGCGCTCACGATTTTCAGCCGGGCGAACAACGCGTTTCCGGCGCGGCCAGAAATGAAAAGTTTCGGCCCCGCGGGCTGTCGCCAAAACCGGTGACACGGCCCGGATAAAGTCATTTAAGAATTCAGCGCGCGTGTAAAAGGGACGCGGGTTCGGGGATCGGCGCATGGAAATCTGTGGTTTAACGATCAACTACAAAGTCGGCCGGAATATGTAACGCCGCGTTCAGACAATGCGCGGGAGGAGGACTGATTATTATGCAACGGAGGCCTTGATCGTTGTCTCTTAGGGTGAAAGATGTACGAACTGTGTCAAGAGTATCTAAATTTAGTTCGTGAAAGGGTACGCCGTCGCCGCGTTTTATAAGCTACGAAAGCGTAGATGAGTTGTTCGACTTTACCCGTATCTTTGTTTCTGGTCTCGTCGAGTGCGCTCGAGCTCCGTTCAAATAAGCATACGCCCGATTCCGACGGTCCCGGGATATGGTAAAAACCCCCTTTGACATACGTTAACCGCGTAGGAATAAAAATGTGTTTTGCAGCCGAGCAGACGGAGGACCCGAATCTACAATATATCGACCCGACGATGATCGGAGTTCTCGTTGGCATGGCGCTCATGTTCGTCATCATCTGTGTCGTCCTTAGGCTTTTCAGCAAGTAAGCCATGACACATTTCGTCTCCCTATCTCGCTTTATAAATTCTACTCTAACGAAACTTTACGACCCTCTTCACCCAAATAACCGCGCCTGATAATGCACCCCCGGTCCATGCCTAATGCAAATTTAATGCCCATTACCTATATAGAATAAATGGCCCGAAGTCGCATCCAGTTTTCCCGTCGAGCTGTTACATCAATTAACATTGACACCGTGGTCGTTATTATACCTGTTTTTCTCATTTATGTGTGTCAAACCTCATTTGGAGATTATGGTCTCTGATGGATCAATAATACCAAAAATGTACTGCACATATTACTACGTATTTTTTAAAGACTAGTTATTTTCTTCTGGTTTTGATAGAAATATCTTCGCTTTAATTGTTGGAAAATTCTAGTATGAAAAAATATCCTCTAAATCATTTCTTAATTAATCTGGCATCGACGTATAAATTTTCCCAAGAATGAAGAGGAAATCGTTGGAAAATTCTAGTATTAAAAAATGTCCCCTAAATCACTTCTTAATTAATCTGGCATCGACGTATAAATTTTCCCAAGAATGAAGGGGAAATCGTTGGAAAATTCTAGTATTAAAAAATGTCCTCTAAATCATTTCTTAATTAATCTGGTATCGACGTGTAAGTTTTGCCAAGAATGAAGGAAACTCGGGATTGTTGCAGGGCTCGCTGGCGCGAGAATCGCACGATATTCAACACGCCGAACGCCCGCCTGATGAACGTGTCTCTGCTGAGGGAGAACAAGCTCCTGCACCCGCAGGAGAGACGCGGGTCGAGGGCGAGCGTCAGGGCTCCCTCGAGGCAGCCCTCGATGGCATCCCTGCGCGCCCACTCGCCGAACGCCTCGCAAGGTGCGAAACACTCTCAGCACTCACAGCACAGAGTGAGCCGTACGGGTTTTTATTCATTCACTTACTAAGCAAGCAACTTGTTATACAGTGTCCCGTTGAAACGAAGCAAGCGACTCTTTTACGCGCCAGTTTATATCGGGTGTTCGATGGAAATCGAGGCGGCCCGACTACCGGCGAAGCCTCCGTGACGAGAAAACGACTTCCCCCCTATCTCGCGATAGTCTTAGTTAGTTAGTCAAACAGTCCTTTCTAATCGTGCCCGAATCGCGACTATAGCTGCCACTTGTGCCTTCGTGTCGTTCAAGGCAGACATCTGTCCGAGAAACGCGTACTTGTAAAACCAGTCGATTAGGCTAACTTGTTGGTACTTAATTCATGAACGAACTTTTTGTATTAAAAATTCAACGAGCCACGTCAGCTGCACAGACAGATCGTGTTTCTCTTTTTCTTCCTCGAACGAGGCCTGATCGGGTTACTTCCTTTGTTCGAGAAAGCGAGACGTACGATCGCACGAATAAATCACTCGCGCTGCACAAGTTCCTTTCTTTCTTTCTCTTTTTTTTTATACGATTGACAAACGGACGGACAGCGTAAAATCAATCGAAGTATTTCTCGCGCNTTTTTTTTTTTATACGATTGACAGACGGACGGACAGCGTAAAATCAATCGAAGTATTTCTCGCGTCGAGGGGAATTCCCAGCTACGGAGTAACAGGAAGGGTGAAAGGTTCCTCAAGCTAATCAGCTAGCACCTAAAATAGCTATCTCTTGCAGTATATCGATTTCCGTAGAACATCCCGTATATGTATAATACAGACCGAGTATATACGTATATACNCACCTAAAATAGCTATCTCTTGCAGTATATCGATTTCCGTAGAACATCCCATATATGTATAATACAGACCGAGTATATATACATACGTATATAGGTGTAAAGTGGGTGACTACCTACACTTGCCTACTCTATTCTTTACTTTAGAATCCTACTATTAAGCTCAGAATCCTTCAGAGTTTCTCGCATGCACAATTGCCTGCCAAGAGGGTAGATATTTGTTGTTTACTTTCGATTCGAGGGTGCATCGGGACCGATGCGTTACATTCGGATGCATCGTTTTCAGCAACCAAGTTGAACGCCGGTACAACGCAAATGTTGTTAGCAATGTTGATTCCGTGAACGATCGCGAATTAGTGGGACAAGCGTTAAGTGAATTGTATCAAAACTCGTAAGTGAAACTCAGAGGCGAAAAACACAAAGAACAATCACGACCAATCGACAACGCTTTGGCTGAAACAACCTTCACTCTTTTTTTTTTGGAAACATTATTAAAAATTGGCTTCGATTGCAACACGGACCGGACGGTCCGGTGGTATCACAGTAGGGAGAGATGAGACAAGTTACGAGGACAGAACGATGCATCTTAACTCGCTGTAATCATGTTCCTCTCTTTTAATGGATTTGACTCTCTTTGCAGTCGACGATCTATAGCAGTAGTCAGTTTAATGATCCCGTCTGTGACCGTTGCTCTTGATTATCATGTACTCTGGACCTATGAGGTGCTCTATTGTAAAAAACTTTTCAAATTGACGCGTCCTTCGAAGAGGGTAAGTTTCGCATTCTTACGACGATTTTCTTATATATATATTACATCCCTCTATATATTTTCTTCTTCATTTTTACGATGTATCCTAGTTTATATTTATACGTGTGTTTTTTGTACATAGTCCTATATTGTTATGATTACACTTACCCTCTTTCGGATACGTCAGAACTTCGAGCCTAGAAGCGTGTGAGTTCACCATGGGAATTACGAATGGAACCGAGTCTATCTCCTCTCTCTAGCGTTATCGACGATCACGACTTATAGTTGCTTGCTACAGTAAACAGATCGTTGCTTGCGTATGACAATGGTCGTAGAACTCGCGTCCGACACCAAGTATATACATATACATAGTCATTAATTACTGTCGTTGTTATTATCATTATCCAAATCGTAAAGCTGACGGTAGATAAAATTCAGGGAGGGAATAAGAAAGACGTGTTTGCTTCACGATCGGAGCCATGGTTCAAGAATCTGATTGAAAAATCTACCAGTTTTTTATTTCCTCCGCGTAGTGTGCATAGCGTGATTCGCACATGAGTCACGGCGAAGTGAATCGATTAGAATATACTTTATACGAAACGCGTGCATTTCCATTATCGCACGGAGTTCTGAAGTAGTTTTGCAAGGGGCCGGGTCGCATTCACCGAATGCGCATCTCGGTTTCGACGGTAAGATAGATCTATCGATCGGCGTCGCTGGGAATGAACTCGAGAGCCAACGATTAATAATAAGCGTTTCCGGCCGTTTTGCTTCCGCGTTAAACACACTACCGTTCCTCGAGGATCCATTGTCAGTGAAATCGATCGGCCAGTTTCCACTTCAAACACCTTTTGCAGTTCGAGTTCTCGAGCACTTCTAGCATTAGGCGAATTGCATGCAGCTGCACACCCGCCGCCGACCACGATCGACATGACCATTGTTACGTTTCGTTTTTTTTTTTTCTTTTTTATATATATATTAATTTTGTGGTCGTCGGCGTGGGAAGTCTTTCGCAATCGAGCCCGCAGCGAGGCTGCGGTCCCTCGTGCTTTATTTTCTCCATTACGGCTTTCCGTGTCTCGTCGAAGGCATGCGGTCGCGGCAAAGCACGCGATACTTGAGCAAGAAAATCTCTGTCGACAGGGTCACGAGCAGGATCGCGGCGCGGCAGCCGCTGCAGCAGCGGGAACGCGTCGGCGGTCTCGACGAAGTCGAACAAGTCGCCGCCGAATCAGACGGAGAACATGTCGGAGACCGTCCTCGAGAGCGTCACCGTCGAGATACTCGACCCGAAGACGTAGATCCCGGCCCTCCTCCCGGAACCTCCGAAGCGACGCGCAGTCTACTTTCGGGAACGTACAAACCCTCCTTAATTCTATTTTTATTCGATAAAATTCACTGTTACCGCTGCTACAAACTATATCCGGACCCAATCAGCGCGCACTTATTGCGGCCGTGACGACAATGAGAAAATCGCTGGAGACGCTGGACGGGAGCGTAGGTCGTGTCGAGATGATAATCATTGCTTAATTTTTCTAAAAAAAAAAAACGAGTCGGCCCGTTCTGAAGGCGAAACGAATTTGTGATCAACTCTATTATACATAAGAGGCAATCGTTAGAGGAGAGAAGACGAGGCGAGTAGAAAATCCAATGAATTCCGCGACGCGTTTCAATTCAGATGGTCGCTTAGGTTTTGTTTGACGACGAACTTTTTTCTACTGTTTAAGAAAGAAGCTTAGCCTTTTACGAATTTACGAATCATCGTTACACTCGTTCGTTTGCCGTCGACTCGCGTCGCAGACGAATCAGCGGAATCTGGAGGCGAAACTCGGTGAGAGGCCGGCGCGGGGCCCCGCGCCGGCCCGCGGTGTTTTTTCTGGACCAAATTATAACGTACCTACGCGTGTCATTATAATGGTCGCTCTCGCTAAGGAAATTCTCGCTTCAGGCTGACGCACGGTGAACTCGTATTTTGTAAAATCGACGAACTCGATCTGTAAGTGCTATTCTATCGTAAATTAGACGAAACGGCAATCGGCGATCCGGCGACGATCGCGGGTCAACAATCAACGGCGGAGAAGATAATCCGTAAAGCCCGTCGCGTTCTGTCTTTTACCTCGCCATTTCTCGGAACCGATCGATCTTCGAAACGCATCGACGTCTCAAATTGAAAAGGCCCGCTATATTATTGGAAGGTCGTTTATCCGGAGGGACAAAAAAGAAGGCGCAGCCGGCCGGGGCTAAAAGATGGAACACCGCCGCTCTAGCCGCGTTTTATCGCGGATATTTCAAATCGTCAGCTGGTCTGATATAAAATCGATACGCGTTATTATCGGACGAAGGGATCGGAGACGCGTCCGCTGCGGAGACCGTCGACACAGTTTATTACCGGAGGGCCGTCTCGGTAAGTGAGTGTCCCCAGCGCGACAGCCTCTCCTCGCCAGTGAAACTGGTTTCCCTCGAGAAGCCAATACGAATGGGACCAGACGAGAAGTGTTTGAACCGACATCTTGGAAATTCAATATATACCAAATCGCACTAACAATTAATCGCCCGCCATCAGAGATTAGAGAGCTCTTTCCGTTTCGCAGACGTTCAATCAACGGCCGATCATCTCGCTTTCGCGCAATAGGCAACGGGACGCGCGTAAATGCGCGGTTAGCTAAACGAGGACTCGGTCCCGTCGGGTTCGCGACAAATCGATTGTCCGCCGAACTTCGACCCTTACCATAACCGAGCTGCACCGGGACGGTTCCGAAGATACACTTTCTCATTTCTAGTCGACCGCGAGATGCTTTATCGTCGCCCCAGAAAGGAAACTTGTCGGAGAAGGTCGATACCGATTTCATCCTCAGATCTAACACGACCAAACACGTTTCTACGACTGTACTTACTATCTTATTACGTAATCGCACAAGGTCAACAACACCGGGATACGGTTCGCACATTCCTGATTATTGAAACACGCATCGATACCATCTTTTCTTTCCTAGACGGTTAAGTAACGAGAATCATTGATAGTCCGGTACGATTGTATCTCAGCAATTTAGTGCCTGCGCTCTCGCGTGAATAGCGTTTACGTATTTCAGACAAATGAGATTAACTAAAAATAGATACATAATTATATATATATATACACACACATATACATATATGCCAGTACAAGGAAAGATTATTATATATACATACATATATATATATATATATATTACATACGTAACGACTAACGACACTAGGCTTGGCACTATTTGCACTACTTGTAGATTCCTGTTTTGGAATGCCTAGTGACTGTATCCACTCTGTGATCTATGTGCAACGTACAGCTAAAGATTCATCTTGCTACCATCATTGTTATTATTGTTATCATTACTATTATTATTATTACTATATTATTATTATTAATATTTACCGAAGTATATTAAGATCGTGTAAAAGCGACTCGCTTAGTTACTGTCGTCCCGCACCTGAATAACAGTAAACCTGTGTCTTCAGCACCCACGATAATCCATATGTATAGCACCTAGAGACACGTTTTTAACCAGTACGCTGTCTATAAATCATCGTTTGTGCGAGGTCGAGCGAGATTGACAAGCTGAATGCGTGCATCGATCCGAGGATAACTAAAAACGAAAAAAGAATTAAAAAAAAAAGAAAAAAACACTACAGATATATAGGAGTAAATCTGCGAGGCGAACAGGCTTTTATTAAGATAGGACGTAATTTAAAAGTGGACAATCAAGAGAGATCGATCTGATCCGCAAACGAAATTCGGGGAAGGTTTCCGTTTCCGGATAGAACGGGCCCTCTGCTGTCCCGTACCGATTAAGCGACTCGAAACTCGATAGGATTATGTAACTGTAATTCAGCTCTCTGTGGAAAGTAATCGTTCGCTTGTAAGAATTCTAGAGTAACACGTTCGAAGAGTAGTTATAACGTGCTTTTCCCGTCGTTAGAGTTTCCCTTGAGAAACGAAGCACCATTAGCGGACGA
>SMSR01008119.1:14665-39811 GCA_019453355.1 Ceratina japonica | reverse complement strand
TTATAAACTATAGCTTTCGCTTCTGGACTTAAAAAAGAAAGAGAATCGCGTAAAGTAAGATTAAGCTCTATTAAGATTACGCGCTACGTTGAGAAATACTGTAAGAGCGTTTAAGTCGCAGGGTTTCTATAGGCGGCGGCCCTGGAATTTAATCAGGACGTCGCGGAGATTCTAGATTTACATTTATCATTCGAAGCAGGCGTTAGGTCAACTCACGCGAGGAAATATTGTTTAGCGTCTAACGTAATAGAAGGTGTACTTCCTAGCTACTGACGCGTGGATGGGTGCGGGTTAAACGAGTATGCGAGTCTCTCATTTTTCGATTTTCAGATATTTTATAATGTCCGGTATGTAACGAAAGTGGATATCGTTGAACTTTTTGGCAATATATACTGTACCCACACTATTTTACTAGCGGCTTAGGCTACCTTGTAACCTTTATATTATACATTTCATATTATAGCTTGTAACAGATGAATTATTACTCTATAACGATTGTATGTAAAACTTAATTATTATATTCTGACTCTTCGAATTCGTTTTAATAAAATCTTAATATACTATAACAAATTGTCCATCATTTCATCTTATTCACCTTCCCTGAATCATGAATTAACAGTATTGCTGCCACAAAAGAAGGTAGTAATCAATAAAAAATTATTTCTTTTTTGTTTAATACAAATGATAATTCGAAATTCTATACGAAAAACCATTTATTATAACGTAATAATTTCCTAGATCAAACAAATGTTAAGGTACTTAAACATCATATTTTCGAATATTTACAAAGTTACAATACTGTACAGTAATTTCAATTAGTTTCATTTATAAGAATTTTTTGCCCTCCAGTCGAGGAACTCATCGAACTCGGCCTCGTCTTCACTAGATACATCGTCGTCTACATTCTTTTGTTTCCTGTCAGTAGCCTGCACTTGTTCCTTGCGTTTTACAAGGTCCATCACCCTATCGAAATAATAAATCATTATCACGTGTCCCTATTAATATTAAGTCAACTACGTTTCGTTCTTTTTAAATTACCTGGACCAATGTCGTATCTGTTCTTCTATTTCATCTAATTGCCTTTCTGTTGTCGCCTCCTCTTGATCATCTGCTATAATTTGCGCTGACTGTGCTGTCTCCTCTTTGATTACCTTCTGAAATTTCTCCCATTCTTCCTCAATGGGATTTTTATATTCCACGTTACGAACCTAAAATCCCATATAACATGTAATAAGGCATTAAATCTTGTATTACAAATTTAACATCTATGTAATATCCTTACTTTGGCATCCAAAACTGGATCATCGAAAAATCCTTCTGGAAGAGCTGCTTGGTTCACATCTTTGTTCTTCTCCTTTTCCTCTTCTATTTCTACATTCTTTATATCTTTCTCAGGCACTACCTCTTTTTTGTTCTCTGATTTTTGTGCTGATGTGACAGTATTAGATTGTGTTGTACCATTAACTTGTTTTGATGGTTTGTCAAAAAAGTCTGATGGTAAACTAGATGACACTTGCACTGATTGTGTCTTACTGTTTTTAAGTATACCCTTTATTTTTTTATTTACTGACGATTCTTGTGAAGGAGAAGTAGGCCTTTTAAAGGTTTGAACTTTTGTGGTGTCTGTGTCTAATTTTGTTTTCTTCGCTGATAGAATATTTTCTTTGTGAGATTTCGAGTTTAAATGCACTGGCCAAATGGTCTCACTGCGTACAACAGTTTTGCACAAAATACACATAAGCTGTCCTGCATCTGTATACGTATTTACCATAGTTAAGGCTTTTTAACATAATGTTTTGTACTCTTCAAACAATTAAAATTCATTCTTCAAATTCATCCTTATATATGATTTATTATTTCATAAAACTTTTCATCCAAAAAAGGAATGAAAACGAAATATTATAAAAAAACTCGTTTTCAAAATAAATAAATGAAAGTATACAAATCAGAGCTAGAAAAGAATTATAAAGTCTAACCTAAGGGTGAGCTGAATTATAATAAAAAGGATATTTTGCCAACGGCGATTCAATCCTCTTTACAGTCCCGGCTCTTTTTTTATGTTCGCTCATAGCTTTACGCAGATCATCTTGCGTTAATTTTCTTTTAAGTGACATCTCGATAAATAATTTACTCGAACTATAAACAACGTAAACAACGAACAGCACTTCTCACCATTTAGGTTATGTTTTTATGCACTTGTCTTATCTCTCCTTGTGCACCACCAGGACCTCTACCATTGACTTTATAAATTAACAACGCAATCACAAATTGCAATGATCGCAATTAATTCGCATGTCCTTAGGTAGATATCTATTTATTAAGTATTATTATTTTATGATAATAAATTAAAAACAGTTAAAAATATATTTTTCACGATCGTAGATTCTGCGCGTATTCAAACAAATTTCGATGTAAACACTGCACGTGATTCCAAAGTAATTTTGCCACGTTACGATTGAATAATAGTGATTGCCTTATTATTGTTCGCAATAGTCGTGGATAAACGTAACGTAATATAAATTAATAATGGAAAATACTGTCTCTATACCATCTGTTAATCATGATCCATTCACCGTGGTCGGATCTTGCACATTGTGTTCCCGAAAATTGACCGAACCAGAACTACTGTCAATAGTAATCAAATGTGTCAATTTTGCAGCGATAAAGCATAAGGATCAAAGAAGGAAAGACGGAAAAGAGACTCCGTACATAAATCACCCGATAGGTTCGTGATTTACATAAAACTAAATTACTAATAAAAAATATAATATACGACGCAGTAACTCATTAATGGTTTTTATCTAGGCGTGGCGAATATTTTAATCCAAGAAGGCCAAGTTCATGATCCCGTTGTGATCATCGCTGCTCTTTTGCACGACACAGTTGAGGATACGAACACAACTTTCGAAGAAATAGAAAATGAATTTGGCACTGAGGTTTGTAATATTGTTAAGGAAGTAACCGATGACAAAAGTTTGCCACAAATGGAACGTAAGAGATTACAAATAATAAATGCACCTAAGAAAAGTCATAAAGCTAAATTGGTTACCTTAGCAGATAAATTATATAATTTGAGAGACCTTCAATGTTGCGTACCAGTTGGCTGGTCACAGGATAGAGTCAAAGAATACTTTAAGGTAATTCAACAACACGAGAGTTCTTTCTCAATAACCATTTAATCTTGTAGACAAATTTGTAAAAGCAGAAATATTAATTGCAGTGGTCCAAAGCTGTGATTGATGGATGTCGTAGAACTAATTTTCATCTAGAAAGACAGCTGGACCTAATATTTGCTGAGAGAGTGTCTCAAGAAAGAGAATTGTGTGCATGCAAAAAGTCACTAATATAGTACTTTGTTAAACAAATATCAACAGAATAAAAGCATTTGTAGTATTCATAATATGAGATATTTAATGCAATGTTCAGAAGAATCAATCTTATTTATAAACATCAGTTTTATTGAAAAGATTCTATAAAATATATAAACCTCTCTTTATAAGATGTCGATAAAAATGTATACACATATAAATTTGTACATTGATTTTAGCGGAACAACGTTTTCAACAAAATATAATCGCTTAATTTTTCTTATGTTTTTGCTGGAACCATTTCATGTATTCTATCAATGTTTCTACTTCCTGTATGGTAACAGCATTATATACTGACACTCGGATTCCACCTACCGTCCTGTAATATAATGAAATATTTCTGTGTATTCTAAAAAAAGCCCCAAGATATATATCCCAGATAAGAATTCTCAATATATACGCTATGCTGCAGCCAATGCTACTCATTATTTTGCTAGCCATTTTCCGCGTTACACTGACCTGTGACCTTTCAATTGAAGCATTCCGCGCTCACTCGCCCCTGAAAGGAATTCTTTCTCAAGCTCCTCGTCTCCTTCACCTATTCTAAAGGGAATATTCATTCTACTCCTCGACTTCATTTCAACTGGACACGAATAGAACCCATCCGATGCATCGATCAAGTCGTACAACTTCTGGCTCTTTATGATCGCCAGTACCTCCATTCTCTCAACGCAACCGAGTGCCTGGATCCAGTTGAAAACTAAACCGACTACGTATATTCTGAAAGTTAATACGAACGTTTTGAGAAAATCAATTCGCCGTAAACTTTCAGAGTTCGGGACACCCCATTGTATTGTTCCGTTTTATCGGAGAGGCTTACTGAAATACTGGCGGCGTATTATGTATGGAGTTATCAGCTGCCATAACAGTGAAATTCAAAATCGTCGGACAGACACTCATTGCATGACCGAGAACATCCTCTCTGACTATCACGAGAGTAACGCCAGCCGGGCCGATGTTTTTCTGGGCTCCAGCGAATATCACTGCGAACTGTAAACATTATGTTATTCGCTGCTGGTTCTCATCCACGCGAACTACGTACTTTCGAAACATCTATACATCTCGTGAGTATATTCGAAGACATATCGGCGACCAACGGCACTCCATTCGTCTCGGGAATGAAACCGAACTCGATACCTTAAATTAGGAGACGTGCACAGTGTCATCTGATTACAGCACTCACTGCTTTGATCTGATTCTGTACTTTTATTATTTAGTTTACCGTGAATCGTTTCATTAGCGCAGTAGTAAACGTAAGACGCTTTAGGGTCCAAATTCCAAGTGGACGGATCAGGTATTTCAACGTATTTCTCTGGTTTGGGCACAACCATATTCACTTTCCCGTATTTCTCTGCTTCCTTCGCAGCTTTAGCCGACCACGTACCTCGAATATTCATTTTTAGTTAAAACACAAATTGACCTGCATTGACTCATCTCTCTTCGTTTAACGCAAACAATTCTGCTTATATTTATTGCGCAGAGGAATTTGTAAGAATTTACCAGTTACTATGTAGTCTGCGGTACCAGTCGTCATCAGGTTTAAAGGAACAGCGGCAAAGAGGCCTACTCCGCCTCCTTGCATAAACAGAATTTTATAATTATCGGGCACGTGCCTGTAAGGTTTTGAGGACTCGTTATTCGTATGGAAAACTCATTTTCATTCTCTGGTATCGTGCAGCGCTCGATAACGCATATATTATGCAACGTTTTCCACAGTGACTTACAATATCTCTCTTAACGTTGCTTGTGCCTCGTCAATTATGTTTTTGAATTCGGTTGATCTGTGGCTCAATTCCGTGATACTGATCTTCGTATTGCCATACGCAAGCAATTCGTCTTGTACTTGTTTCAACACCTACAAGAACATTCTAATATTCCTACTGCACAAATTGTTAAACACGTGCATTACACGTAAACATAATTTAATTTTTATTATACGCGTGTAAGCTAAAAGTCATTTATTAAAGATCTTGAGAGACGTATCGAACAAAGGAATATGTTCGTAAACATGCTTCAGTCTGATAAGAATTTATTGTAAAACAATAAAAATTAAATATTGAGATAATATTGTTCACGCGACAGAGAAAGTATTTCATTACGAGAATCACTCGTGACGGGCTTAATTAGTTTAATATTTACTCATGATTGATACGAACGACGCTAAGCATAGTTGAACGAACGAGAATGACCTCTCGCGAAAGTGACAGTTCAATTACCAAATCAAAGTAATCTAATTTTTCATATACTTAAATATTTAACGAATCTCGTATCTGGAATTTTAATAAGCAAGATACAAATAGCACGAATTGAAAATAATATTTATCTAAGTAGAATTTGATCTCTTAATAACTTTTTCGTAGGATACTGACTTAATTAATAAGAATGCCACAAATTCGGTTCAGAACTGTGGCTAATTGCCCGCGATACCTGTTCCGGTAGTTTGCCGGGTCCGGCACCAAAATTGATCACTTTGTTCTTCGAATCGCTCATCGTGACCGTCTAATATCGCTGTGGACAGCTGGTACTGCGGCTACAGAAAGACTGAACCGACTGAACCGGATTCGGTCGATGCAGAAAGAAATTTCAGCAGCACTCCCGGGCTCTCCCGTTATCTCCTTGTAAATAGTCTGGGAGGCTCTTATTGTACACAATTGGTTCCTCTTGTATTTATTAACCACATTTCAAACACTGTGTATACCGTGTGTAAACAACGACTGTTTCTTATTAGCGTGACACGTGATTACAAATTAGTTTCATTTATTTTTCGTTGTCTCATTTCCTTTTACTTTCTCTTCCAATTTTTAGCTCGCTTGCAATCTTTATGCAACCGACCCGCGAGTTCCCGAGATTTTATTCCAATAGGAATTAAAAAAACCTAAGGAATCTATAATCAATCGGTGATACTTTGGTATCGCGTTACATTTCTGGTTCGCGTATCGCTTTTGCGTGCGCGAATGCTCGTCAAACAGGTCTCGCCGGTCAAACAAATGCGGATAATGACATAATGGCAGCGCAAACTCATTTATTATTGGTAATTGCGTTCCCGCGACAATTTAACGATTAAAAATTGCTGAACGAATTTTTTTTTTACAATTGCATCAGGCTATTCTCGCGAACTTCCTTTGTTGAATTTTGCAATAACTGGAAAGCGATGTACGTTCATGTACTTTTCCAGCCATTGTTTTCTCAGTGTGCAGGAAATGTTACTTAAAATATTTAGAACGATTTTCGTAATATCGTTCCTCTGAAAAAGCTAGCTCTCTGATAAATACAACACGAATACCCCCTGCAAGGTCTTATCTCCCGTTTGTAAGTTTGCCCCCTGACCCATTTATCTATGAACCGGATCAAACTGGTTTTTGTAGTTTTAAATCAAATTACAAGACTAGTGATGATAAGATACATCTTATTTCGTGATTTATAAGTTGTTGCAAGACCAAATATATAATACTATATTATAAAGCAATCTTTATCGTTATTTATTTTAACAATGAATTATTATTTATTTACAGACGGATATGAGTAGTTAATAAATCCATATTCACTCAGTAACAATGGATTCGTTTAGAGCTTTTGTAGACATTTTCGTTGACGCTGTAGAGCAAAGGAATCCGTCGCAGTTAGCGGATGTTTTAGGAGACAGTAAAAAATATTTTCAGAACATTGCGAAAGATGATAGCGGTAAGTAGTGATACTTGTAATAGCAAAGATGGTGCCTGTTTCATTCAATTAACATTGAATTATTGTCGTTCAATTATGCACAGAATTGGCGCTATGTAAATTATTCGACTCGAAGAAAGGCTTACTTTCTTTTATTAATGCCGAGCTTGCAAGACAAACTCCCCAAAAAAGTTTGGATACGTCGATAAAAGAAGCATTTCATCTACTGGGATTTATAATGGAACAATTCAAGGACATTTTTGAACCATATATAATTAATTCCAAGGTACGAGACTGCGATCGAAGTGAATTACGAACATTACTTCGTATTATATAATTCGATTTTAAAACAGAATACGTGCCAATTAGCCCTTGAAACGAAAAATACTAATTACATTCAGAAAGCTGCGTGTGGCGCTTTCAATACTTTAATCAAACTTTTTAAGGAATACGATATGCAATTGAATGAAACTGTGGCAAAATTTATATCTATATTTTTTCGTATCAACATCAAAGGTAATGTTTTAACGTACGTTAAATATTAAGCAAACGGAAAATTATATACATTATCAATGGAAATCTTTACAGAGAGAGCTTTGCTATTTTCTGTGCTCGGAAACATTTCGAAATATTCCCCGCATAGTATAGAAGGGCCACAATACACAACGATTTTCAAGCAATTGATTAAAGATTTCAGAGCACAGGTTTATTATATTCTCATTTCTTTCTAGCTTTTATTTTCAAAAGAAGGATTCTTATTTTTAATTATTAATTTTAGTACGATCCAGCAAACGTGACCTCTCATATTGACGTATATGAACAGTATTTCAAAGATCTCTCCGAAATATTAGACAATGTTTCGAGCGAAATGAGAGAGACATGTTACACAGAGCTATACGAATGGCTTAAACAATTCTGTCGCCCTGAAATATATTCGAATCGCAAGATGTCAGTGAAATCAGCAGCCAATTTGTTATCCACGCACATGCAGCTGTTCAGCGAATTCGTTTATCGTGATTACAAGTATTGGCATGATCTACTAACGCGATTGTCTCAGTACAAAAATGTTGAATACAGCAAATACGGACAGCGTGCCTTAAGAGTTTTCTATAGAATGATGGGAAGCACTTTGAAAAATAAAACTTCGGATGATGATAAACCGATATTCTTGGTAACTTCTACACAATTATTATTAAACGATTGAGTTGTAGTATTATCATTTTAATATTCGCTTTGTGTTTCAGTACTTTAAGGAGTTGTTCGAAGAACAAATAAAAAGTGTTGTCAATGTAAATTCAAATCCGCTATGTTTCATATTGTACGGATACAGTCAAATGGCTGCTCCGTGTAAAAGATACCTCGACGACAAGGACGTGGAGAACATGTTCTCGCTCGTAACTAATTGTGCCATGCCACTTTTCTCAAGGTAAGAATTAATAATAATTGAATTACGATTTCTATGCGTTTATAAAATCCGCAGTCTAATTTATTATAATCATTTTCCAAATTTTTCAGCGACGATGTAGGAACGGCATACTTAGAAAGTATTTGCAATTACCAAGAAGCTCTCTCAGAAATAATATTACACATGTCGAACCTTTCTATTGATCAGGTCAACGTCATCACGAAGTTGAGCGTTCTTTTAATTAAAAGATTTCCCGACTTCCCTATAACCAGCCGAGATCTTGCAGTGACGTCGTTTATAAACACGATCATTCACGTTGGCTCGCTTAGCAGAAATCTTTTAGAAGAATTCCTTTACAATACAAGTAAGTGCGTTTTATGTATCAGGATTAAAATACAGACGACGAGGAATTGAGATTGATTAAATTTATAACCGATTGAATTTAGTTCACGATGGAATAATATGGACGTGTTCGCATACTTTGCTCGTGGACGCTGAATTACAGCGAGCGATGAACCAGACGAAGCGCCCAACGTGCTACAAGTCTTATTTACCCCTATGGCTAGAACTGTTGAATTTGAATAGATACAGGCAACACANCGCGGTGATACGCCGATTCTTCGAGAACAACATTAAAGAAATACACACGATTGTTCACCAGAGCATTCTTGGGAACACCTCGGACACGACTCAGCTTCTGGTATCGAAAATAGGATGCTACGATCTTATAGCAATCATGTTTGCAAAAGTACACATAGACGAGATAGACAGTGTCGAGAGCGTGATCACGCGAAATGCTATAGACGAAGTGNAGGAATATTGCGCAGGACGTAATCGACGTGACTATGCACGTGGCCATCGCTTTAATCGAGAAATTGAATCTTAACACGAACACGAAAGAAGACAGCGTGTTTTCAGACGCAGCCTATTCTCAGGTAGCCGAGAACATAGCCGACTTTCGAACGTTCGTCAATATGGTAGACCTATACTTTGACTTAATGCAGAAGTTAGAACCTCCGTTGTTAAACAATACAGTGCACAAATTTTTATCGAAAGTCATAATTACGTCGTATAGGCATCGATTGGTGTCGGGATTTTATAAGCTGGTACGTGCTACGTACAAACATATTTCAAACTTGGACGAAGAATTCGATATCGAAACAGAAACGTTAGAAATGTTGTGTAAATATTTAATGCACACATTGGACTTGATCCCCACGTTTTCTAATGAATTGTTGACTACCTCTCTCCTGTTAATCTTAGAGATGCCCATTATCTACGTAAAACGCATTCTGAACGGCACAATTCCAGTATTTAAAATCGCATTTACCCTCGGCATTAGTGATTTCGAATTAGCTTGCGTGGCTTTGGACGCGTTAGAGGAGTGGAAGAACGCCTTGGACAATCAACACACAACTACTTTTCTACAAGAAATATTGCCATTCCTGGAACCGTATTTACACAGCGAAGAAAGTTCCACGGAATTTCTTCAAGATATTTTGAAGACGGAGCGGAAAGTTATTAAGAAAATAGTCTCGAAAGATGATAATACTTTACAGAAGTTTCAAGGCAGAGTTTTGCTGTTTATCGCCTCGCTCGATTCCGACATAACGATGAATTATATTTACGAGAGGTCAATGGACACGGGAGTTACTTGGGGCAAGAAAAACTTGCTCGAATACTCGCTAAAATTGGACGACGTGGAAGTCGACATTTATTTCGATAAAATCTTGCCAAGGGTGCTTTTACTGGCTCAAAGTTCCAGCGACAGGCGAACGAAGATAGTCGCTTGCGAAGTATTACATTCCATATTGGCATTCGTCCTTGGCAAAACTGCGCTGCATTTAGTGAGTAACCCGAATCGATACGTTCCCATTTACACGTTGTTGTGTCCGGCCCTGTTAAACTTAGGCTGTGACCACGACGAGACGGCGAGAAAAATGTTCCAACCGCTGACGCTTCAATTAACGCACTGGTTAAGCTCCGAGTTTATGCTCCGATCTCCGGCTACCACGCATTTCGTCGACTCGCTCTTCCAAGGCTTGTGCAACGATTCCAATTCGTCCCTCAGAGAATTCTGCGGCTTGTGCTTAGCCGAGTTCACCAAATGGTCTATAAAACAGTCTGACGATAGGAAAAACATCGAGGAAGTCGTACATAAAATGACCAGTTTCGCGCTTCATCCATCCACTTCTAAGCGTATAGCAGCCGCGACGGCTTTCAATCATCTCTATACCATTCTACGCGAAAACGAGGAGATCGTGACCAAGTACTGGTTGGAGATCTTGTACAATTTTATAAAAAGTTTGGACGGTTGCAACGACCCGTCGATCATCGCCGCGCTCGGGCACGTCGAGAAGGTTTTAATAGTTAAGAAAAATCTGTTTAACGCGACGGACAGAAATCGTAGGAAACCCGTCGAATTCGAGGACTCGACTTTGCTCGAAGCTGTAAACTGGCTGCTCACTCAGTGCGGTTGCCTGGACCAATGCCGGCGAGCGAAATGCGTAGAACTGGTTGTCAAACTTTCGGAGCACGTGGCAAATTTCGGTTCGCTCAAAGCGATCATAAGGAATTATGTAGAAACTCGTGGGATCGACGCATTCAATAATATAATGTTGAACGATCTCGAGCAGAAGGAGAGGAGCAAGGAGGATAAATTATCGCTTCTGAGAGATCTGCTATCACTTTTAAGAAGCTTAAACTGCTACATCTGGTTGATGAAAGACGACTTGTTGGACGTTCGATCCTTACTTGGGAATTCGAATCAAAAAGAATTAATCTTTAATTGCGCGAGCAATTTCGCCTGCGTTGCGAACAAAATAAAAATTGAGCAGAAAGACCGTGATGTTCCGATGTTCACGAAGGAACTGGAAGATCTACAGCACTTACAATGTAAAACGATACTGACTCTGTTTCAGTTCGTACAAACGCTGATAGACTCTGGCGTAAGTAACTATAATAATTCATGTACATATCACAAGTGTGGTATTAATAAAATCTCCAATTGTTTAGTTTCAGGACGATTACTTTCCAGATGTATTTTTTAATAAAGATCTAAACGAGTTGATCGCGAAGTGTGTAATGTGTCCGCACACAATAGGGTTTGACTCAAAGAACGTTGAAGTCGCAGAATCAATTCCTGCAATCGTGGGGAACATGCTACAGTCAGTGGCTCGAAAAACAGCTAGCTCTATATTATACCGGATCAAATCTGAGTTGTCGGTATACGTGAACAAACACCTAACAGATTTCATCGATTTGGACGAAATTGTCCGTAATTCAAATTGTAATGTTGAAATCAATCAATACGTTCGAGGTTTAATCTTCCTGGGACAACATGGCATTCTCGATCAGCTGGACAATGTAATATGCGAACAATTGCAACGGTACTTTATATTATTATCGTTTAAGTCGTTTACTAATGACTTTATTCTACAGACGAAAGGGTTGATTCTTCAATCAGAAGATCTAGTTAAACATGTGTTCAAGATTCTAGCGACAGAATGGACGAAAGAGCTCGTTTGCAAGGATATAAAACCGCCGGTGAAAGACTACCTCAAACTTGTAATGGAATTTCTGCTTATGCGTTACCAGGTATTTTATCCTTTAATTTCGCGGATTTATTTCCGAAAAATATTTAATAAAATCGTGTTTACAGCCTTCAATGACGAAGACGTTAATCAATCTCGTAAAAGATAATACAATCCTTGTTACGGATTACGGAAATATCGGATACGGTGTGCATTTCTTGGACACTTTCAAAAATGAGATATTTAGATATATGTTGAAGGACACGGAGAGAACTATGGAAACGCTTAATGACATGTCGAGAGAAGATCCTGCCCTTTTCCTAACGATAATGGAGAAATTGTTTATGTTCGTACAACGACACAAGAAACAATTGCCCGATACAGAAATGTTGGTGGACACGGTTATTAAGAACTTCGCGCTGTTCGACAATGCAGTAAGCAATTTTGCCTACAGAAAAGACAAGCTGATACGCATTTTCGGGATCGCGGTTCACCTGAAGAAGGAACCGACAGAAATATCTCTGAACAAAGATTTTTATAAATGGATTCTCGGAGAATTGATCGACAATTCAGATATAGAATACAAAATTCATATCCTTCAGAATTTTCTCATATGTCTGGCATCTAAAGAGACCATGGAATTCGTCGTTATTTTGCGCGGTTTGAAAAACGACAGGCTAGACGCGTGTCCACAGGATTTTGCCGACAAGAACGTGAAAGGCTTGAAAGTAATCAATTGCTTCCAGAAATTGGTAACGTTAGTACCGACCACCAAATCCAGCGCAGTATTCGAGTCTGTAATCTCGTTCGCTGCCGGAATTGCTGCGCACGTATGCAACGAAAAAACGGATGAGTGTATAAAGACGTACTTTGCTTCGGTTAGCGTTGACCGTGCAGTAGAATCTTTGGAGATAGCGTATAAACTATTTATAAAATCGAATACACCGGTGCACGAACGGTTCGACGTCTTACACCGATTTCTTTTACCGTCGTTCGAATTTTGCGAGGACGCGGTGATACGCCGATTCTTCGAGAACAACATTAAAGAAATACACACGAATGTTCACCAGAGCATTCTCGGGAACACCTCGGACACGACTCAGCTTCTGGTATCGAAAATAGGATGCTACGATCTTATAGCAATCATGTTTGCAAAAGTACACATAGTCGAGATAGACAGTGTCGAGAGTGTGATCACGCGAAATGCTATAGACGAAGTAGTCACTGGAAGAGAACTCTTGCAAAGTTTGTACAGCAATGCGGTGAACGTCCGCGCATTAAAAACTCCCGTTCTCGAACTGAAAGAAACGATGAGACAGCTGCATTGCTCCGCGTATAATTGCTCTATAGCCATTGTGTCTTCTTTCAAAAGGGACGAGGACTCTTACGGGGTCGTCTTCGCCGAGAATACCAGGAAAGAACAACTGATCTGGGAGAACATTATAGACTGTAAAAAGAGATATAATTTCCAACAGACGATGGAGGAATATCCAAAGTACCGTAAAAGATTGATCAACATAAGGAAGAGCATAAGAGACAAGCAGACCTCCGCTCGTTACTCGTACATTTACAGCTACGATTTATCCACGAGTACCTTAACCGAGGATATGAACGCTTACGATTTTAACGAAGCGGTTATTCACAGCAAACCTATCCGTACGAACAAAGAAGAATGCATGAGTCTAACTTTCGAGGAGGACGAGTTGAACAATCACGAGTGTATGGCTTCCATCTGCGGTGTTTTGAGTCACATGATATCTGAAGAAATATCCGCGATTCCTACCAACAAGGAAGTCACGATGCCGAAATGGTTAAACTATTTCCAGACTTCAATCCTGCTGGCCAAGTACGATAACGTAAGATTGTTTATGTTAAAAATTATCTTGAACATGCAGACCGTGTTTCAACCGTATGAAAAATTCTTGTTCAAACCTATAGTGAACGCGACGTATCATTATTTGAGAAACAATCAGTTGAATTATATCATCGTCGACGTTCTAGAGATGTTAATGGACTGGCACAGCAAATTCGAGCCGACGTCGATTGAATTCGTATTCGACGAGGACGGAGCCTTGTTCCAATTGCTGTGGGAGAAGATCATCGAGAAGACGATGGTAGTAAAGACTGCAGAAATCCCCAAGAAGATTTACGATTATAACATGAATTTGGTGAAGACTATACTCGAACTGTGGCATCCTTACTTGAAGTTACCCAAGATTTTGAACGACAAGATGAGGACTGTGCCCAAATCTGCGGTCTTCTTGATATTAATCTGTCTTGTGAATAATATGAAGGACGATATCCTTAATAGACCTGATATTTTACAATTTCTGGAGAAGCATTTGGAAAACTGGCAGGGCACCTCGGAGGAAACGATTTTACAATGCTGCGAATGTTTTGGTTTGATCTTGAAACATGCGGATAACGACGCTAGTTTGACGGAGATGAAGGACGGTATAATCGAGAAAATTCGAAGTGTATTAAAGCAGATGCAAGTGAGCTTCGTGAAAGGATCGGTGAATTGCATTTACGCATTGTGTAAAAATTATCCACCCGCAGCAATGACTTATTTTACCTACGTCGCCGCGAGTATGTCCAAGGTGGACCTACAAGCCAAGTCGAATTGCTTGGAAATATTTCTGTTGTGCATACCGAACTTCACCGTGGATCAATTATTGAAGGAACAGGCTTACACGCAGTTCCAAGATTTATTAAGGAACCGGACCTCGCCTTGCGAGAAGGTGTCATTAAAAATTATCAACTCTCTAGTCGATATTCTTCCTGCCTCGAACGTTTTATCGCTGTCAGCTCTGGCAGTGCCTTACGCAAAACACACGCTCTTTGAATACAGAGACATTGCTTACGACGTATTCATAAGTATTTACAAGAAATACATAACGGATGATACCGGGGCTAATGAAATCAGAGAACTGATGTGCTCGAGCAGAGAAATATTGATAAACGCGACGTCAGATCCCACCGAATCGTTACAAGAAAAGGTATTCGACTTCTGGACGCGAGATGCGCGGTTAACAAACACCTGTGTAAAAAGATTACTCGAAACCTTGAACATGTACACTTCCAAAGTGGGAAACAACTTTCTACCTTTCGTACTTTTACTGATCTTTGATCTTACCAAGACGTCGAGGGACTATACGAGAAAGATGTTCGAGCCTTTGCGAGCCTGTAAATACGTCGACTACAAAATCGAGGGTTGCTGGAGAACGAAGAATCTGGGGTCGAGAGCTCCTCTTTTCGTGCCAACGTTAACCAGTCAAACGAATCAAATGTTCACGCAAACCAGTGCTACGTCGTCGAACGCGCGTTCCACGTCTATGTACGATTCGAACTCTGAGTTACTCCTTCAGGCGACTCAGGAGCCCGAGTTCGAACGGACGCTGAACGAGAGCTCCACGATGGGATTCGACAGTCGGGAAGAGGGCACGTTCAAAGTGCCAGAGCCTGCATACAATAAAAAGTCGAAGCGATTCTTGAGCAGGTCGAGCAACGTTTCCGCGACTATGCGAGAGAATCAGGTTCAGAAGAACATACAGCACGCGTCGATGATAAAGGAGGAAGCGACGCGACAAAGGAACACCGTAAAATTGTACAGGAAATACAGGATCGGTGACTTCCCGGATATAGAAATATCTCACGCCGATCTGCTACAGACGTTGCAACAATTGGCGAAGAACGATCAAACGATTTGTAAGAATATAATAGTATCCATCATCTGCTCTTTGATCGAGACCTCAAGGCGCGACGACTTCACGGAAAAGCTCGGGGACAGCGTGAGACGGATCATAGAGGACGAGCAAGGGAACAATTCTGCTATGCCTGCTGTCTTCGAAATCTTGTTGAATCCTCGCGTAACGAATTGCTCGTTGGAGGCCATTGGGAAAGTTTCTAAATCGAACGGTTTGAACTTTCACGGGTCGCTCATTTTGGAAGAGAGCCTAATTCATGAAGCGGACGCTCCCACGTGCTCGAGAAAAAGAATGCGGAACGAAGTTTCCACGGAGTCCTCCTCTTCCGCATGGTTGCAACTGACCGACCTTTACAAGTCGATGAACGACGTCGACGTGGTCCTCAGCATTTTCAAGAATCATATGACGAACGAGGATATGCAGGTATGTATTTCATTCATATCCATGTTCTTACCAATTTTTATCGTCCCTGAAATTGTAGGTAGCATCGTTTGCGCAAGTATCTAATAATTGGAAGGAAGCAAAAGTGGCTTACGAAAGAGCATACGAGACAGGCTCGGAATTCGAGAAAGAACACTGTCTACAAGGTCTCTTCGATTCTTTTAGTAACATGTGTAAATGGGATCAAATTGATAAATATATAAAAGACAGGCTGGACGGAAATTCCGATAACATTTGGAACCACCCGTGGAAAGATTGGATGTTCACATGGTTGATCGACGTCCACGCACACAAACTGGTGAACGAGGACGTCAGTGATGAATTTCAAGTCGAAATTGAAAAGGTCATGCAAGCTTGGTTCGTCGACGAGCAGAAAGAGACGTACCTCAAACGGGTATACGGTAACGAGTTGTCGTTGTTCTTGTTGCACAACTCTTTAGAAGTAGCTCGTGAATTTTTATTGAACACCTTGGACGAGACGAGGGAACAGTGGATCAGGCTTCATCCACTTTCCACTCAGTTAAGAATTTCCAATTTGCAAAAATTGCGTATTACCAATGATCTGAATAAATCCGTAACGATGTTGAAGAGCCGATCGTGTGACGACATTTTGAGATATTGGAACAACACCGTGCCGTCGCCACAAGATGCTTTGATCCCGTGGGAGAAGTTGAGTTCCTACAGGTTGTATATCATCGATACGTTCTTGAGTAATGCACAGGAAGGGAACGCGGATTCCATGGAAACCGAAGAGGACGAGGAGACCGAGATTCCTGATCGAATGCGTGCTACTGCTTTCACTGTGAGACTGAAAATAATCGAGACTGCTCTTAATCAGAGAAACAGATACGTAGCAGAGAAATATGCTAAGCAGTTGGAAAGCACGATAAAGGAATACTCGGTGGACAAGCAACACGAGTTTGAAATAATGTGCACGAAAATAAAATACTTGACGGGAAATATTGAATCCGATGCGAAGAAGAAATTGTCGCGATATGCTTCCGCTTGGTCGCGGTGCCACGGCCTATTGCAAAAGGAAGAACTCGAAGAAACTATGATCGTTAGCACTCGGCAGCAGATCAGTAAACTGGCTTCGAAGATGGCTCGATTGAGCGAAGAAAACGCAACATTTGCAGACCTTTTAATACAAAATAATGTAATTTTAGACAAACTAAACAGCGAAATCAACGACTTGACCGAGATTAGAAGAGCGTTAGAAATGTACAGTCTCGATCATCTGAAAGCGTGCTGTGATTTAGAAACTACGAACATAAAGGAAAGCTATTTAACTCTTTCGAAGTATTGTTACGACAGACTATCGCGAACGAACGCGAACGATGTTCACTTGAGCAAACAGTTCGTCGAATCTATATTGAAAGCGATGCGTCACGGATCGCTCGAGGCAGCCCATTACTTCCCTTGCTTGTTGAAGCTCGAGTACCTCAGCGATCAGGAGACGAAGGATATCTTCGTGAGGGAGAGCGACTTCATTCAGACCTGGCTGTTCCTCTCCTGGCAGGCTCAGTTGTTCTCCCATTTGGGAACACCGATTGCTCCCCTGATCATACCCATCCTCAAACGAATCGTCGACGAGTATCCCAACGCAGTTATCTACACGTTTCGTTTAACGGTAGAGACGAATCCCGCTCTTGTGAACGAAACGAGTACGTACGATATTCGGCGAATTCTCTACGACAAACCGGAAATCGAACGATTCCTAACAGCATTGAAGTACGTCGTACACCCCAAGTTGTATTTGATGCACTACCTGCACGAGTTTCAAAAGAATTTATCTCGTGGGGTGGCTACGGCCGTAAATATACTCATGGAAGAAGCTTTCCAAGGGACGTCGAGAAACAGCGAGCAAGAGGTTGGACCAGGGCTTATTTTCCGCGAATTTTCAGCGTACGAACGAAAGATAAGAACGCTGGAGAAAAGGGGAACGGCTGACCAGATTAGAGCAGCGGTCCAGGAAATGATCAATGCTCTTAAAACCGCGATTAATAAGGAATCGAGAAATTCGACAAAATTACAGGATTACAGCCCTTGGCTGTGCAACTTTTTCGAGAGAGACGTGGAAATACCTGGACAGTATACTGGCTGTAGGAGGCCGACGCCTCGGTACCATACTAAAATCATGAGATTCGAGCCTACCGTGCAGACGATGCAATCGGTACGGAAGCCTATTCGAATCACCATGATCGGCGACGACGCGAAGGAATATCGTTTCCTAGTGAAGTTCGGAGAAGACTTGAGGCAAGATCAGAGATTGGAACAGTTGTTCACTCTAATGAATAAAACTTTACGCACCGACGTAGCTTGCAGACAAAGGCAACTGTCTATCGCTACTTATCAGGTAAATGTGTATATGCAGAAATATGAAGTATATCAATGATTTCTTATAATTATTTTTACGTAGGTGATTCCCTTGTCGAAAACTCTGGGCCTCATACAGTGGATAGACAATACTAAGTCGTTGCAGGAATTAGTGCACTTTACGCTGTCGGAGAAGGAAATGAAGAAGTACGAGCCGATAGGAGGAATGTACAACAAGTGGATAGAAAGCGTTGCACCGAATAAGAGGATGCAATACGAAAAATATAAAGAAGCCACGTTAAAGTTCAGTGCTTCGAAAGTGATAGCTAAAATGAACGAGTTTATCGGTCAAACCCAGTGGGACAGTTTACGTAAAACGCTGATGGTATTGTGTCCATCGGTAGAAAGTTTTGTCACGCTGCGTCGTAATTTCGTTACCTCGTACGCTACCATGTGCGTCGCACATTGGGTCTTAGGGATCGGAGATCGACACTTGAAGAATACTCTTGTCGTCGATTCGGGACGCTGTTTAGGGATAGATTTCGGGCTAGCCTTCGACGCCGGCGTCGACCAAAGGATACCGGAATTAATGCCTTTCCGTTTGACACCTCAAATTCTGGGCTTACTGAAGCCCTTCACAGAAAAAGATCTATTAGGGACGATAATGATTCACGTGCTACGAGCATTGAGGAACGACCAAGGACCTATTCTGTCTTGTATGGACGTTTTCGTTCACGAACCGTTGAACTGGACTGGGCAAGCTAACAGAGCATTCACAGAAAACGACGAAGATATTGCAGGTATATATTTCAAGTAAACGATTTTTGCAAAGAACGTCACTAAACGATGAATTAAAATTATTTTTGTTTCATCTCATTGTAGATATCAAGTGGATACCAATGAAAAAGATTAATATAGTTAAGAAAAAGTTAAACGGGTGCAAACCGTCACTGATCACGGTCGATCAATTGAAAGAACAACATAACGATAAATATTTCGACAAGTATCGCGTTGTAGTCATCGGGGATGATGACGTTAAACGAACGAGAGCGACAATGAAAAACGAGTCTTTAAGCCCAGAAGAACAGGTACGTTTTACAGTACTTATTTTTCGACTCAAGTATAGTGTTAANAACAACATAACGATAAATATTTCGACAAGTATCGCGTTGTAGTCATCGGGGATGATGATGACTTTAAACGAACGAGAGCGACAATGAAAAACGAGTCTTTAAGCCCAGAAGAACAGGTACGTTTTAAAGTACTTATTTTTCGACTCAAGTATAGTGTTAGTAATACAACTTTCGACGTTTTCAGGTCGAATGCTTGTTGGATCAAGCAACTGATTTAAATATCTTAGGTCGCGTGTATAGCGGATGGCAACCATGGCTGTAATTAAAAATATTCGAGCATCGTTCTAATTTTCAGAAACATAAATCATTATGTTTCATTTTCATTTCATCGATAAATTAATTTTTCGTTTCGATTCCATTTACAATAGTGTTGCACATTCGAATATGCTCATCATACTTGCTTATACATATGTAAGATATTCGTATATAAAGAGCAATAATGCAGGCATTTATACTTATTAGACATATTTATATGTCTCTTTTGTACGATATTGTTTAATAAAAAGAAATAAAGCAATGTCTACTAAAGTATAATTTGTACTCACCAGCACCATACCGCGTCCTGTAGTCACCTCGCGTTTCACCCCCACCATCTTGGAGCAAAATTAATTTACTGTATATTTTGCAGAAATTTGAACATTAGATAAAAAGATAATTTTAACTCACCAGTCACTATGTTTTCTGGAATTCTGGCGGATATTTACACTAACACTTACCATAAAATTAACATAACTGTATTGGCGTGTTTCGTTTGCGATCATTGTAACCATTGAAAAGATTCGATTTGTGGAATTCTCTAGATAATACAATTATTCTAATCATAGGACACTAAACTACTGTTTTATTGATATTTGACGCTTCTATTTGTTTCAATCACGAATAATAAGCTACTTACTTTGAGTCTTTCAAGTGAAACATTAAAAACTATCACGAGTAAAAATCCACACACCGCTCGTTACATCGCTCTTCGCCAATTCGGTTACTTTAAAAGTAACGAAATCACGCCCACGCATGCGTGGCAGTTGAAAGTATCGCAATTCCATATTTTCAATTAAAAATACATTAAAATTGTAAGTGATACGATTCATTAATTGTTTTTTTTTCATTTCTGCATGTTCGTATTTAATTTCTAAAGTAATTCACGTATATTTTCACATTTCCTTTTACAATAATCGTCGATATCGATGCTTATTGAACGAGATCGAAAATTTGCGGGATCTTTGAACTCGCTCGTTCTGAACGTGTTGCTTTATATACACGCAAACGAATGTATAGCACAAAAATATAAATAATTATGTCCTTACTTCTCTAAAATTAATAGTAATTCTCGATAATCACATTTAATATTCAAAAATTATGTATTGTCCTCGTGTAATTTTTAATAGAACACGTGTATCATTATTAATTAAGCCTATTTTTGAAGTAAACTGTATCGTATAATATAAATTATAAATTGTGTGACAATGACATTCTTCCATTAAGTAACTGGAATCACTATTAACGTGATTACATCAACAATAATTTCAATTACTGGAAGCGCGTTTAGTGAATCAATTCGAAATTAATGAAAGTCGTTACACGAAGTTGAGATCTCAACACTTTTGCTTGTTCGAGTCGAGCAACGTCTGCTCAACAAACTGCTATAGAAATTATCGTTTTGTATTTCACAGAACCTTTACATTACTTAAAATACGATACATTACGCTAAATCCCCTGGACAGTATTCAACATTGTTGTAGCTGATCTTGCAACTGTGCATACCGTGTTTGCAGCACCCGTTCCCTTTCCGTCTGTCTGTTAACATCCTCCATGAGAGCGTTCACTCTTCGAGGTATAGCCGCTTCTTCTTGAGTTTGCAAGAATTCAAATGTCGAGAGTTCCAAATGTGCTTGCTCTATCTGCTCCCACAGATCGTGTAATTGTTTCGTCAATACTTGCGCCCTAGTCTGAAATCGTATCAACGCGAATTACACGCCTATTCTTTAATACGTTTTCAGTATTCTTTAGAATTACTAAAAGAGTACGTACCTGGTAGCCGCCGGTAAGAACTTTGAGTTTCTTTTCCATTCTCGCCGCCCGCTTGGCCTCGCCGGTCATATGCATGCGATTTTCTTCCAACTTTCTTTCACACGCCTCCACTCTGTCCTTCTTCGAAGCCAGCGTCGCTCGAGTATATCGTTTCTGTGTCTCCAAATATAATATCTGCGACAAACACTCTTCCCACACGGTCGTATAAGAATCCAAACTCAGTTCTCCGTGCGCCATGCCTTCTTTTACGACTCCCATTTCTTCGGTTAGGAGTCCCTTCGCGGCAGTAATTTCATCTTCCTCGAAATTAACGTACGGATGTTGATCCAAGTAAGCCTGTGCCTGAGCTACCAAGCCCGAGGAACCTTTACGACTCTGTTGAACTGGATTCTGTAGCGCGTCATACTGTAGCATTGTGATCATTTCTCTTTTAATCAGTTCTTCTGCCCTTTGCAAATCTGTCAACGGCGTGTCCATGAACGGTCTCAAGATATTCATATTTACATCGACTGGTCGCGGTAAGTCCCGTTGTACGACTTGCGACCTCCTAGCCAACTCCCTCTTCCTTTGTTCCGCCAATTCTTGCTGTTGCCTAGCGTCTATATCGGCCTGATCCTCGACGACTTCTGCTGCGGCCATCGCGGCACCGTCCTCGTCTTTTGTCTCTCCTTCAGGAACTACGATCTCGTAATCGTTACGCGGTGCCGGAAGAGCGCTCAAACCGGCTCGTAACTGTTCCTTTACTTGTTTCTGAATCAACGGGGTCTCCGATCCGTCCGAGCTCTCGTCCGGATTAATACTGAGTTTATCGCGAACCGGCGTAGCCGCTAAAACTCCGTTCTGTGTTCGCGTCGACACCGGCGTGTTAAACGAATTAGCCGGTGTACCGTCGCTGCGTTGCGAACGGAAGGGCGTGGCCAGGATCGTGTTCGGAGTCGCGACGGCGTTCGCGGAAGGCACGACGCCAGCGAAATCAGACTTATTTAACGGTGTATTCAATCCACCTTTCAACGGAGTATCGACGTGGGTAAGAGCCATAACGTTTTGCGCTTCTTGAAGGATTCTGTCCGTAGCGGCCGGAGTGCGAGGAGTAACAGCCGCGTTCGTCGGCAAGGAATAATCAGCTAACAAGCTGTCCGATAACGTGATACCACTTTCGGTAGCCACTTCGCGAGCAACTTCCGACGCTCTACCAAGTTTGACTACTTGCTGTAATTCTTGATCGGATATCTGTGGCTCCGGTAAAACAAGTTTACTTCTCTTCTTCACTGGCTCCTCGTTGTTCAACATTCCCATTGGTATATCGTTCTCCTTACGCTGTTTCAACTTCTGTTTGTCTTTTCTACGCTCCATCTCTTCCTTCTCTTGCCGTAACTCTCCATCCAAATGTTGTTGCCGCATTTTCGAGAAATCAATAGCAAGCGGATCTACGTGCTCGTTCGACGTATCGTAAAACCCGACAGCCGGCCGTTTCTCAAAGGGAATCTCAGAATTATAGTTGACACCGCGTTTACGTTTATTCTTTTGCGATACAGTAATACCAGCAGCTCTCAGTTCTCTACGTTTTTGAAGAGCAGCTAGCCTCCGTGCTTCTTCTAATTGCTTCTCTCTAGCTTTGCGTTTCGCCTTTTTGCCCTGAGTGTTTGCAAGCCTGGCACGTGCCTCGGACAACATTTCCAATTCTGTGAATTGCTAATGTTATTATGATTACATACAATGAGAACAGTTTGTAAAATGGGAATCTTACCATCTTCATCCATATCTTTAGGATCAGGTCTGGCTGGTTTTGTTTCAGGATTTGGATCAATTTCTCCTGGTTTCAGTTTCCTAGGATCATCTGCAGCATCGTCTCCTTCTTCCTTTTTTTGCGCCTGATCCCTAATATCAAAATAAAGTATGTAAAACATACTTCTTGCAAATATGCCAATCTAAATTTAAGAAACATGTTTACTAACAGTAAATATTCGTAACGTTCCAAGCATTGTGCAGCTGTACGGCCAATAATTGGTGCAATCGTTCTCCATTGTGTAGGCATCAATTTTGCAAGATGTAGGAGCTTCTCGTCCTCTTCTCTGCTCCATTCTGTTTTCTTAATGCTGGGATCCAACCACTCGAACCAACGCGCTTTACACTGTTTAGCTGACTTCCTGTGCAAAAGAGACGCTATCCGGCTCCATTGATTTTTACCATATTTCATAACAGCAGCCTTCAAAATCTCATCCTGGAAAGATCAAACAATTTTTATTTCTGATTCATCCCTCGTAATGAGAATCGCATAGGTTAGAAAACTATTCTTACTTCGGTGTTGCGCCAAACACCACCTTTTATCATAATACGTGGCATTTTGATTTATGCTGTTTTACTACAGTTTAAAGAAAACAGAACGACTTCTCTTGATTGTCCTTATTTATTTAATATTTAACAATCGAAATCACGACAACGCTTCACCAGCGTTGTAAGATTTTTGAGAAATTTCGATCGCAGCGCGTTGGGTGAAGAAAAGTGAAACTCAGATTGCGACCGCATGCGCGGACAGATTGTCCACAATGTCCACAGTCCACATGTCCACATCATAGATGCCAGACTGAGGACCGGGAGCCATCGGGAATCAGCCCCTCCACTTACGCACACAATCGCACCGTGTCCGTCTGCTCCGAGTTCGGCTCAATTTCGGCTTGTAGAGAGAGAAGGCGAGACATCAGTCCGTCGCTCTTGCTCCTGAGGCAAAAATCCAAGTTGCGCGCAACCGACTGACGACGATTGATGATTCGCTTTCTCTCTCTACGAAGCCGAAGTTGAGCCGAACTCGGAGCACACAGACACGGTGCGATTGTGTGCGTAAGTGGAGGGGCTGATTCCCGATGGCTCCCGGTCCTCAGTCTGGCATCTATGGTCCACATTGTCCACAATGGTCCACAATACTCCACAACACAGTACCGCATCGCTGCGCATTGCTAGTTGATAGTGTCAGTTCGATCGTGGATTGTGTTATCGTAAGAATTCATTCACGGAATATATTGTGTTAAAGATTCACGAAATACATTCTGTTAATTATTTCTCTTTGATCTTTAATTACTGAGAGGCAATAAAAATGGTAAGTTTCATACGATAGACGAATCGTGCGATTTGTGTATGGGGTTATATTATTTATCATTTATNAGAAAAGTGAAACTCAGATTGCGACCGCATGCGCGGACAGATTGTCCACAATGTCCACAGTCCACATGTCCACATCATAGATGCCAGACTGAGGACCGGGAGCCATCGGGAATCAGCCCCTCCACTTACGCACACAATCGCACCGTGTCCGTCTGCTCCGAGTTCGGCTCAATTTCGGCTTGTAGAGAGAGAAGGCGAGACATCAGTCCGTCGCTCTTGCTCCTGAGGCAAAAATCCAAGTTGCGCGCAACCGACTGACGACGATTGATGTTTCGCTTTCTCTCTCTACGAAGCCGAAGTTGAGCCGAACTCGGAGCACACAGACACGGTGCGATAGTGTGCGTAAGTGGAGGGGCTGATTCCCGATGGCTCCCGGTCCTCAGTCTGGCATCTATG
>SMSR01008119.1:0-14443 GCA_019453355.1 Ceratina japonica | reverse complement strand
GGTTATATTATTTATCATTTACTTATTTCGCTGTTTAGCCGAAGGGAAAGACGAGGAAATTTATCGATAAGAAAAACTCGGTAAAGTTTCATTTGGTTCATCGTTCACAACGAGATCCGTTAGTTGCCGATGAAACTGCACCTCAACGGGTTCTCGTGCCTGTTGAACCGCAACCTGCAAAATCTGAAAAGAAGACCGTGAATGTTGAAAAACGCCGAGCGGAGCAACAGAAATATGGCATATACTTCGATGATGATTACGATTATTTGCAACATCTCAAGGACGTCACTAGCTTGACGACAGAATGGGAACGCGTTGACCCTGTACCATCAAAGTCGAAGGAACAGAAAGATGCCCCTAAAATTAATTTACCGTCCTCCGTATTTGCTTCAAATGTAGAAGAGAAAGTTGGACTATTGAATAAAGCAGCTCCAGTTTCTGGGTTGCAACTGGATTTGGACCCTGATGTGGTTGCTGCTATGGATGATGATTTCAACTTTGATGACCCAGAAAATCAGTTAGAAGACAATTTCATACAATTGGCAAATGGAAATTGTAGTGAAATCGAGGAAGAAGAAGAAGAAGAAGGGTCTAACGTTTCCTGTGAAGGGCAAATGGTATTCTCCGATGAAGAAGATGAAGTCCACAGCTTGAATGGTTCTCAATTCACATTTGTGGATGAAGAAACGAAAACCAGGTTTACAGAATATTCTATGAGTAGCAGTGTGATAAGAAGAAATGACAAACTGAAATTTATCGATGATAAATTCGAAAAAGTGAGTGTCTTTCATTACACTTTTTATTTGTTCATTGACAAGTTTACAATAACGGTTCTTACAGATGTATGCAGAGTACGATGATATTGAAATTGGTGCTTTGGACGGCGAGGAAATCGAAGGATATGTTCGTCCAGACTCAGAGTTAGTTCTTCAACAAGTAGCCGAGTTTGAAAAGCAACAGAACGAAGCTGTGAGTATGCACTTAATTAATGTATGTTTGAAAGGATCGAGCATTAATTTATTCTTCTTTAATAGGCCGACAATATTGCGGAGTTAATGAAAGACAGAATGAAAATTCTGGAGAAGGAGTATTCCAGTTCAGAAGATGACTTAGAGAATCTTGTTGTTGATAAAAGGAAAAAGGATAAATGGGATTGTAATAGTATCATCAGCACATATAGCAATATTTACAACCATCCAAAATTAATCTCTGAACCTAAGGTATGTTGTTTAAAAATAACTAATATTTGTATTTCCATTTTTGTTAGAACAGAATTGTAACATAATAATTTTTATAGAAATCACAAAAGATCAAAGTTGATCCTAGAACGGGCATACCAACAAATGTTTTGGAGAATAATGGTCGAAAATTAACTGCGAAAATGTTGGCTCAGTTTGATCAACAGAATGAGAATTCAAAGCCCAAGGGACCTCAATCTACTGCGGAAACTATGAGATCTACTTTGAGTATGTTGAGTATACGACCTAAACATGAAACTCCAGAAGAGAGGAAAGAAAGGAAACAAGCGCTTAAGGAATATAGAAAAGTAAGATTGCCTTTGTAATTGAACGTGTACGAATGTAATATAACAATGACTAACGATACTGATATAACTATTTTTGTTGTTAGGAAAGGAGACTAGAGCGGAAAGCGAATAGTGAAGCATTTAAGGAAGAAAAGAAACTACAAGAAAAGATTGCATTAAATAATAGGCAGAATGTTCAAGGGAAAAAAATATTTTAATGTAAAATTCAGCATGTCTTGTATATAAGAAATTAAATAAAATAAGTTTGTATTCTTATTCTGTGGTAAATAATTATTTACAGTCCTGATTTCCCTCAAAGAAAAAGTAAGTGATCTTTATTTAGAAAATGGTTTATTTTACAGTCGTACTTTCTGAAGCTAGTTTATTACATGTGTCATAACAATGTTATATATCTCTTACTTTGTTTTTAATTGTTAAGTAAAATATTGTATTAAAGGTTCGTGGAAACCTACATTCCTTAAATGGGATCCAATAACGTGAAACCGAGAATTTAAGATATAATTATAATTTATAAATTTACATTTACAAGGCTTATAGTATCGTTTTAATATTAAAATAAACTTACAGAGTAATGCCATCTCAAATTTGAAATGGGTCTTGAAAAACCCCAACACCGCCAATCGTTTGAAAAAAATAGTTAAAAATTAAAATAAATTCATAGATAATGGCAATGATTGAAACTTTATGCATTATCGTACAGCAAACGAATTAGAGAATCTGGCAAGAAGTTTACAATTGATCACTCTTCTTGACAGCTCGGAAAATTAAAAATGAAAACTCACTCTGATCGGCGAATCACGTTAATTAAAATTAATATTACATGTACATGCCATTGAAAAGTGCGTGTAATTACAAGGCGTGCTTCTTCATCTCATTAACTTCTGGATAATTAACTTATACTTTGCTTACTATCTAGTATGTTACTGTAATTGGGGAAAAAGTAAGTCAATTTAAGAGATGGTACAGCAATAAATTACGTAAGTGAATAAATATATATCAAAATATATAGTCAATATGAAACAAGTCCGTTCATGCTGCTGTAATAGGTAGAATTTGCTTCGTTGGACATATATAACTTTGGCTCTTCTCGCATGCCAGGGTAATAAAAAATATCAAATGTGTAAACGTGACGTATCAATCAAGACGAAGATAAATGGAGCATTATGTTCGGATCTTCTAACGCTGACAATGGTAATTCGCTTTTCTCTTCTTTGACGCGGGCATCGGACATTTTTAGGAACTTGATCACCTTTTCAGTAGCAGCTATGCCACAGCTGCTTACTTCATTCTGAAAACGAAACGATTAGTCCTGTGAAACAACACAAAAAGTAATACCGATGAAGAAGAAGAAGGAAAATTAAATACCGATGCCGTTAAATTCATGAAATTGAAGAACTTCTGAAGTACAGATACCATAGTAGAAAAATTGTTGTCCGGAAGTCTGCTGCGTACCAACGATTCATAATCCTAGACAAACGTACGTACACTATTATTTTCTTAATCACAATATTATTTTTATATTTCTCTTTCTAAATGTATTACCTTATTATCCATTATTAAGTAACCAAGTAAAAGAACTACGTATGCTCCTATCAAGGTATGTTCCATGTGACATCCCGCTTTTTGTAATACTGAAAAAAGAAGAAAAAACATTTTTGTTATCAAGTTTCATACGATTATCAACATTATAGCCAAAGTTGTATGAATATACGAACATTTCGTAACGGTTTCCTCGATAAATTCTTCTTGAGTCTTAGTCGTAGTCGACACGGTTTCTGTTTGTTCGGAATCCTTTTTCCCGTCTAAAATAGCGTCGGTCTTCTGTTCTTCAGCGCGGGCTAATTCCTCTTGCTTATAAAATAAGTCGATCAAACATTCGACTCCACTTTCTTCGGCTAATCCGGCAAACAACGATAAGATACATTAAATTTAAATCAGCGCTAGAGCGATAATACGTGTATACGTACCATCAAAAATACTTTCTGGCGACGGAGGAGCTTTAGACTCGATTAGAAGTTGCTTGTTATCGTCGCATTGTTCGACTAAATTGATTAATAAGATGAGAGCGAGCATCATCATGTCGAAACGCTTCTCCTCTGGGAGCGACTCGGGGACGCGCAACAAAAGGTGCAGAGTGCAGTCTAAAACACCTGGTTGCGAGCCCAGAGTCTTACTTCCGAAAGCTGAAAAAATATGGAATATAATATCGTGCATCACGTGAGAGTCCTCGATTATTCTTCCAATGTGCAAGACTTACATTGTCTATTAAATCGATGCGTGAGATTGATAAGAACTTTAATAATGGCAAACAAACATTCTCTAATAACAGCACCAGTGGACGTTTTATCACTTGAATCGATAGTTGGATAAATTGGAATTTCTTGTCCACAGAGATGATATAAATTCGCTAAAGTGTTGACTAAGACTTCATTCTCGTATCTTAATAAATATACTTGATTCTCTTCGTTCATATGAGTAACCTGAAGCACATGCGACACAAACGATGAGAAAATAAAATAAATACATTATTATTACTATACAAAGATGTGTCTTACATTTTCTAATACACGGAGGCATCTGTCGACTTTGCGTAATTTGTCTAATAACGGATCTGTCCATCCAGATTTCGTAATTTCTTGGGTGTTAATATGACGATGACAATCTCTGATTGTTTTTACAATATGTTCTAAGCCTCCTAATTCTCTAAGTTCCTCCTTGAACCATTCGCCGGCACGTTTCGAAGTAAGACTGAGGAGCGTCTCCATAGCGAGTTGACCGACCTGATACCATAAATTTCACCTTGCATTTACTCATTCATTCATTCAATTCACTTCCGAGTGATCGTATAGAATACTTACGGTAATATTATCAAGATTCAAATGTTTTGCGTGTCCTTGAGCTTGAATATCGGCGCACAGCTGACGCACTTTCTCTTTATTTTTCAACAGTTCTGCCCGGCTAAGGCCACAATCGTCGAGTGCATCTTTGTGACTGGCGTCAGATTCTAATAAACTTAACATTAGCTCTAAACAATCGCGATCTAAATCCATAGCTAAACGATCTTGACTCAGTACGAACATTACAGTCGCCGTACACAAAGCAAGACTCTACGAAACACAAGTTCCATTAGCAATCGTTCCCTTTTTGTACATATTATAGAAAAAATGATAAAATTCACGCGTATTACATTATATACGGAGACGATATGTTTTTATTTCGTACCTGGTCTTTCGTTGCGTCGTGAAGAGCTTTGAAAAATTTGGCGACCGTCCCGTGAGCGCGTACGTGCATGCGGAACGCAGGTGCCATACACTTGCTTGCCAATCGTATAGCTGAAAGGCAACGAGTGGCGTTCGGATTGTTTTCCCTTAAAGTATCTAATATATATTCAACGTCGTCATTAAACTCTTGAAATTCTCCACTCTCTTGGATCTGATGAGCTTTCTTCACATTTTTCACTACAGTGTAGAACTGCAAGATAAATTAAATTACTTAGTATCAAATTTGTGACAAACCGAACGCGCGCTACCCATCGATTATACATACTCCTTTGACTTTCTTGCCGCAACGGACACTTGTTATGGCGTCGGGCTCATCTTCGAATACTGTATCCGCTTCGGGATACGTTACTACTCTCGTTAATTGCTCAGAATCGAATTCTTCCTCGTATGCCACTGGACCCGTTCCACCGGATCCCGAAGCAGTGGTAGGGGTGCTATTCCCGGCGTTAGAAGTGTCCGTGTTGCTGGACTCCTTGTCGCTGTCGCACCACTTGTGCTTGTATAATGCCCTTCTCTTGTTGCCGTTCGTAGCACCCGCCGAACGACTTTTGAAAATGCTACCCTTCTTGGTGGCAGGTTTTTGAGTCGTGGCACACGGAGCGTTCAACGGCTGGGATTCCGCGACCGTACTCGTTACGTGCAACGGTATATCGTTCTCCTGGTTACCGTTCACACCTTCGCTGTCGTCGCTCCCAGAGAACCAATCTTGGTCGACCAAGGTCTTCGCGGTAGCGTTATCGTTATCGGCTGGACGAGCAATTTGCTCCGTTTCCATTTCGGGGTCGGGGTCGGGCTCGGGTTCCGGCTCCGGTTCGGGGTCGTGCTCGACCTCTGGCTCTGGTTCCGGTTCGATNCCGTGAGCGCGTACGTGCATGCGGAACGCAGGTGCCATACACTTGCTTGCCAATCGTATAGCTGAAAGGCAACGAGTGGCGTTCGGATTGTTTTCCCTTAAAGTATCTAATATATATTCAACGTCGTCATTAAACTCTTGAAATTCTCCACTCTCTTGGATCTGATGAGCTTTCTTCACATTTTTCACTACAGTGTAGAACTGCAAGATAAATTAAATTACTTAGTATCAAATTTGTGACAAACCGAACGCGCGCTACCCATCGATTATACATACTCCTTTGACTTTCTTGCCGCAACGGACACTTGTTATGGCGTCGGGCTCATCTTCGAATACTGTATCCGCTTCGGGATACGTTACTACTCTCGTTAATTGCTCAGAATCGAATTCTTCCTCGTATGCCACTGGACCCGTTCCACCGGATCCCGAAGCAGTGGTAGGGGTGCTATTCCCGGCGTTAGAAGTGTCCGTGTTGCTGGACTCCTTGTCGCTGTCGCACCACTTGTGCTTGTATAATGCCCTTCTCTTGTTGCCGTTCGTAGCACCCGCCGAACGACTTTTGAAAATGCTACCCTTCTTGGTGGCAGGTTTTTGAGTCGTGGCACACGGAGCGTTCAACGGCTGGGATTCCGCGACCGTACTCGTTACGTGCAACGGTATATCGTTCTCCTGGTTACCGTTCACACCTTCGCTGTCGTCGCTCCCAGAGAACCAATCTTGGTCGACCAAGGTCTTCGCGGTAGCGTTATCGTTATCGGCTGGACGAGCAATTTGCTCCGTTTCCATTTCGGGGTCGGGGTCGGGCTCGGGTTCCGGCTCCGGTTCGGGGTCGTGCTCGACCTCTGGCTCTGGTTCCGGTTCGATTTCCGGTTCTGGTTCTGGCACTGTACTCGAGCTCGAACCTAGTCCTGCTTCCGATCGTAGTTCTACCGCTGGCTGTTCCGATTCTGTCTCCGATTTCGCTTCGGGCTCGCTTTGCGAAGTAGAGCCTGAAACTACATCGTTTCCCGGAATGTCCGTTGCACACCGTTGAACTTGTTCCGGGGCAACAGCTTCCGCGGCGCTCGGTTCAGTCTCTGGAGCGTTCGCTGTTATTGGTCTCGTTTGCATTGGATCAGAATCGCTCGACAGTATATCGATTAGTTCTTGGGTCGTCGTTGGCAGTGGTTGATCACGCCCGATCAGTGGTTCGATCGTCGGCTTACTAGAGTACGTCGAACCACAGTCAGTCTTAACGATATCGTAATGAGATATCAATGTATTATTGGAATCGGTAACAGATTTCCTAAGAGTTAATGAGAGACCGGAACTATGGGAGTTGGGTGTTACTGGCGTCGCCGTAGGTACGATAGAGGAAGCCGCCGCCGCTGTTGTTGTTGCTGTCGTCGTTGCCGCCGTTGCTAAATCTAAATGCAGATTCTTCGCTCGGCTACGGGTAGTTCTACGCATCTCGGAATTTTCTAAGGGTATTGATATTGTAGAGATTATAGGTTCGTGGGAACGAACTAGTTTACCGTCAGACTTTAACGTGTCCACGTTGAAGCTCTTGCGTTCCACGTCCACTTTCGTGGGGCTCATAAGGGGCGTAGAGATTCTGTACGTCTCCGGTTCTGGCTGTTGATGACTGTTCTGCACGTTTCCACATACCAATCTCGCCGTACCCTTGCATATTCTCAACACAATGGGAGGTTTCCCTTCGTCCCTGGCCGGAGGATCTTCTACGGCCTCTGCTATCTTCTTAGCTGGTGGGGCACTTGTTACTTTCGTCAAGGATTGCTTCGCTGGTGGCGCCNGGCTCATAAGGGGCGTAGAGATTCTGTACGTCTCCGGTTCTGGCTGTTGACTGTTCTGCACGTTTCCACATACCAATCTTGCCGTACCCTTGCATATTCTCAACACAATGGGAGGTTTCCCTTCGTCCCTGACCGGAGGATCTTCTACGGCCTCTGATACCTTCTTGGCTGGTGGGGCACTTGTTACTTTCGTCAAGGATTGCTTCGCTGGTGGCGCGGGCGCCGGCGACAGTGCAGGCGGTGTTTGTGGCGAGGCTTTCGCAGCACGACCCCTACCATACTGTGATTCAGGTACTTGTCTATATATTGCGGCATCTTGGTGAGATTCTTCTACCGGAGGTGGAACGTTTCTACTCTTAAAAAACTTCTTAGGTTTTACAACTGGTGGTGCAGCGTCTGGTTTATTGTCGGGATCAGTTTCAAAGGAAAACGGATCTTTGCCAGGATTCACGCGAGCATTCTGATTTCCGTAATCAAGCTTTATTCTCTTCCCACCGAAGGTATTATGAATATCATCTCTCCTTCCTGTGGATTCAATAGTACAATTGGTAACAATGCACAATGCAGAAGCTAGGCAGAGAATATGAAACGAAGTGAACTATGGTTTATTAGATCTAAAGACGTACCGTTGATATTTGTGCTCCTGATAGACGTGAAGGACGTTATACCCCATTTTCCAACAGTTCCTGCTGATTTAGCAGCAGAAGGTCGATTGCTATTTTCCCTAAAAAGCTTATCGAATTGAATACTCCCAGGCGTCACGCTGCTGACCTTACGGCTGTAAGATTTCGTGTAACTACGCGACGTCATCCTGTATTCCTCAGTGTTTTAAAAACATTCCACATCTCAACAGGCACAAATAATAATGTCTTTCGTCATTTTCTTTTTGGCTTGAGCATGTAGGGAACAAGCATTTGAACTTCTGCACGCTCGCGGTTAAGTGTTACGAGGGTGAGGGGGGCCTCGGCACATCGGAACGTTACTCGTCTCGGTGACCGTCGTCGATTCGCATCAAGAAAATTAAAAGATAGTATTCTCGAAACATATGAAGGAAACAAACGCCATGTTTCATTCGCTATTTACCCGATGCACGATTAAGCGTACGAAACCGTACCGTCAAATTCGACTAATCTCCAGAAATATTATCCGTACGGCGACTACTCTCAGTCGTTTACTCTCACTTAGCTTTAATTATTTTAATATCTCTATATCTGCATAAAGCTCAATTGGAAATTATTAGTCATAACATGTTCCTCGGCCATCTGTCGATGTTTTTCGTTCCAAGATTTAGATACATACCATACACAAAAAAACGAGTAATACAATACCAGGGTACATGCCAGAGTATATGGATACTCAAATAGGCTGAACTGTTATTCCTAGATTCTTTTCTTTCTACACCGTCAGACGTCGCTGCGCTCGACACTGCTTCTATAATTTCTCCATATCACCAATATATTAAAAAGCAAATATATAAGCATTTATATCTTTATTTAGGTGTTTTAAAATGAATCTCTTAGAACAAAGTATAATGAAAGTCACGTATTTAATTTCGCTGTTCCCACTCGCTCAGAACCTCAGAGTGATCATAAATCAAATTGGAGAGGGTTCCACTGTAACATATACAAGAACCTATTTACTTAGTAGAAATTGGTAGAAATCTATCCTCTCCGGTTCCATTCAAGCAGAGACGAGAACCACCTATAGACAGTACACCGAGGAGAGATTACCTCCTCGGTGTCTCTGCTAAAAAGGTTTTGGACCGTGCCTCGGTGGACGTTTCTTCCGACTTGATCGCAAGGTGCAGCGCTTTCGTTGCAGGCACGCGCGAGAACAAATAAGGCATGAGAACTCTCAGTTTCTCTCTGGACCAAGCATAGCGAGACATGGGAAGCATTAAATAAAGACACAGAACGTGCCATATTTTCTACATATGCGTGCGAAGAGGGCTCGAAATTCCTTGAGTGACCCATACGAGCGTAAATGAAGTATAGATATTGACTCTCTTTGTCGCCGATCAGAGGATACGGGCGGCGATCAATGCAGGACCACCGAAGAGAGATTATTAAAGAGTGGTAGCCGTATGGGTCTTCGTGCCGCACGAAAAAGTCTGCAATTTTTTACGCCCTCTGAAATATATTCCCACAGAAGTAAGAAATAGAAAGCGAAACACTCGTCGGTGCTGAACCGACCGGATGGTCATCATGTTATCCACCGAGGAGAGATCTCCTCGGTGCTGAACGTCGGTACGCTCCGAAACAGTCATTCTGTGGGATTTCATGAATCTACCTTGCCGGTTTGGGCCCCCTTGGGCCCTTTTTTGGGGCCGCGCTTTAACACAGGCGCTGCCACTCTTTAGTATCTCTCCTCGGTGATAATGGTCATACTTCTTTAATTTGAAACATTGAAAATAGCCGAAGGATCCACGTTTTATGTTGGACTCTCAACAATCGCGATTTAAGCAAATGAAAATCCTCAAAAACAATTGAAAATAGCAGATTCTTCAACATCTTTTCAAAGCTGTATTGCTTATTCTCGCGGTTGTAATTACGTGGGTAACATAGACAATTACATCTAAATGGTAAAAAATTTTTTTTCAAATCTCCAAAAATCCTTCTCGCAATCATGATTTTTATCAAAAAAGATCCTACTTTTAAAGTTTCAGCCAATTCGAAGAACGGGGCTTTTCGGAAGTACAGCCAAAAGGACGTTAAAAATAAAAATGCCAAGATTCATTTCTACTCATTTATTAATCAAAATATGGCCAATTTTGTTGATCGTGAACGGTCACGGAAATGATTTTAAAGGAATGAGAACTGACTTATAACAGCCACTCCCAGGATTGGTCATCTGGACATTTGGTCAAGGAACGAGAAATAAAAATGCCGAAGTTCGTATCCATTCATTTATTAATCAGAATTTCTCCGATGTACGTTACATTATTGAAAGATCGACGTAGAATTTGAGGTACAGGGATTCTAATCTAAACTCTAATTGGAACGCGCAAAACCCGGCCGTGAGCACTCTCATTTTCTCTTTGTTAATATTATTACCTCGGCGGCTGCATGAAGAAAACGTGTATTGCAAATGAACACAGCAATTTAATGAACAAGCTCCTAAATTAAAGGTACAGGTCAAGGGAATACTGTGTTAGATCGTTTGAATAAAAGAGAAATTACTGTTTATAGCAGAAAACATAAATTGCTTCATTAGTAGAAGCAAAGTTCGAAATTAGAAGCAGGGGAGTTTGGTGTTAGAAAGAGAGGAGTTACGGAGAACAGTTTCACCGCTAGATGACATTACCATGTCCAATCCAATAAAAACCAATTTGAACTTGTGATAACTGTGATAATTATAATTTGCAATAATAGCGATAATTTGAGCGCTATTACGGAAATATAAGTAAAGAAATTCTCGGATGAGTATAAGATAGAATATAATTGTCCCCCGATTAGCATACGTACATTTATTTAATAAAAGACTGTCGCCGGTACCTAAAGTTTTAATGCAGTTGGAAAGTTCCGTAACTCGATTAATCTTTAAAATGAGCCGGGAACGTTTGTGCCCGGCATAAACTTTCTGAAATTATTGCGGAAGAATCAAATGGCGTGGGCGTGCAATCACTGAGATACAACAGGCGATCGAAACGCTTGCCACTCGATAAATGTATGCCCAGTGAAACTTTATCGTACTTTTTTATAGAATCGAACTCTAAGCGTGTGTCAATGTTTCTTCACGTTTTACACCTCATCACGAACATTTATACGAATGCACGTACATTTTACGACTACCGGCAGTCCTGCGTTTCTCTCCAAGGATTTCCGACTTAATTTCGTTCGTGAGAAATAGTTTTAATTTCTGAAATTTTATGACTAATATGAGAACTGCAGAAATTGTGTCTGCAGTCGTTCGATGCAGCCTTCGTTTACAGTCAGCTGCAACCGTTTGCTCGAATCTATTTTCTTTCGTTAATACACGGTGGCGTCCGGCCAAGGATACGCATTCCGCGAATCCGTATTCTATTTCGTTTCATTCCGAGCTTCGTTTATTATCGCTGACCCTCGTTTCTTATGAATCCGCACGCCTGTTCTTCCTGTTCTATTACGAGGTTCAACATTCTTTTTCATTTCGCTGCTGCTCTCCGATCGACGCGTTTCGACGCGTCGTCGCGTCGCTCAAAAAACTCGTCCCCCTTTGTGTACAATCGCAGGACGATTAATTTTATCATTTTTTTTCCCCGGTGGAAGGTTGATAGTGATCGATCGGTCGCGGTTTACCAGATACGCTGGTTGTTTTTCCAGAAAAATGACTAATCCTTATACACGATTCAGCCGTCGATCTCGACATACATCGAGGGTTTATCCTTCACAAATCGTCGGATCATCGTAACGACGATCGTGGTAACGACCGATCGTTTCGCTCCCATTATCATTCACAGCGTCCCGACGTAAAGCTCGGATTTTTGAGCCACAGTTTTTTTCTCATTGCTCCTCTCTGCTCGCGTAAAATGTTTTCCATTGAGAGAAAGTTGGAAGATGAACGAGCCGGATTTATCGGTTCTAAGGAACCTTTGTTTCTGCGGGCAATTAATTCTGTTTCGTATTAATTAACCGCTGTCCCTTTTCCCTGCTCGCCACCTCTGATAAACAAATGCTTTCTGCGAATCTCTCGCCGGCCGGTGTAATTATTGGAAAAGCAACGGCTTACTTTTATACAGTGCGACACGACGTTGCGTAATTTAAATATTACACCGTGGGCAGAAAAACCGTGATCACGCAAAAAGTGCCAACAAAGCGCGTATGAAATGGGAAACGAAAGGAAAAAGCGGTTCTTTTTTTTTCTCTATGCATCGATTGGGCTCTGAGATCAAACAACGCGCTGGCGTCAAACAGAGACGATCGGCTTGTAACGGTAGACGCGTGAAATTTCTCCCGGCCTTTGTAAGCGTATTCATGGTTGCTAAACTGTGTTCACTGCAACTAGAGATGGTGATCGAAATCGCTAGCCGATTTTTAGCGTAATTGCGAAATCGTGACCGGTGATTGTACTCGATCGTCCATCACGACCAAGTCCTGCTCGCGGATTTGCCATAATCGCAATATTCATACTTGCTAAAGTAATCAGAAACGATGTTCGATCTTTAAAATAATCGATGTAATTTTTTTCAAATTACTAATTATCTTGAAATATAAAATTATTCACTTTTTTATTAGTTACTATCTCTGTTCCATAATAATATTGATTTTCGGTGATAAGTGAATACTTTTTTATTGCGAAGCTTTCAATGAAAGTCAATCTTTCATGACATCTGTCATTTATTTTGGCACCTCTTTCAATTTTTAGCACTTAGCCGACCGCACGCGCCAAAGCGGACTGTATATATTCATGGCAAACCAAACTTCGTGCATTTTTCACAAGTAACGCGAACTGATATTAACTATTCATAAATGAAAGAAGTCTGAAAGTTACTTAAGTAGTCAATTATACTATCTTGCAGTAACGATTTCGTTTAATGATTCAGAGAAATCAGTTGTTTTATCTCAGTTGAATAATCAACCCGTTGTAGAAGTAAGATCAAGAAAAAGAAAGTTTTCAAAGATCGAGTTGCAGTTGTCCAGTTCTTGATGAATGAAAAGAAAAACGAGAAATAAAACAAGCTAAGCTTCGCAGCCAAGGGATCCCACCTACAAGTTTAAAATGCAATAACAAAATGATTGAAAAATCCAGAAACTAACTGAACACTCAAAATAAAAATTAGGAATAATATTCCAGATAGTTTTTTAATGATAAATGTTGCGTTCTATATTTACTTTCGTTTGCTATTATTATTATAGAACAAATTAACTATATACTAACTGCTACTATTATTATGAGCCAGCGAGAGTATTACTTTAAACCTGCGCGAACTGCGAGAGACGAGCGAGGAGCAATCAAATCACGAATCACGTTGCATGCAAAATCACCGTAATTGAGAAGGAACGCCTTGTCAGATCCTCGATTTATTATGTTAATTCGAGTACCGTTATTGCCTTGTGCAATGCTTTGGTGCTGTTCCACTTTGAATATTCCTCAATAATCAGGGCTCTTTGTTTAATTAAAGTCGCGAACCTGCTTGACGGTGTCCAGCACGGATTTCTTAGACACCGAACCCCACGCACTTTATCGCCAATAATGATCGTCCTACTCATGATTACTGTCCAATTATGGGTTATTTCAAATTACTCTGCTTCGGTGACAGGAGCTGCTTTAATGAGATCGATTTCGTCTCGGGTATCATAAGCGTCAAATTTGATTGCCTTTTTCTACTCGAATAAATCAGTCTTCGCTCACTTCCTAGGTGTCTCAGACCTGTCGACGCTAAAACATCCGACAGGTTCGGGAATTTCAATCCTGCGTTGAAATCTTGGAAGATAAAGTGTGCAATGAGCTCAGCTCTGTCTCGAACATTTTTTACAATAGGATTGAAACTGTTGGGAGGAAATGAAATGGAAATGGAGGCTTTTACTCGTTTATAATGTTATATATTTTTTATATTTCCTTGATTCTTTTCCTTCCTCTCTTCTTTATTATACATGTTCTATTTATAAATTTACGCCTTATCCTACAGGAATAAATCAGTCTTCACGGACCTTCTAGATGTCTCAGGCCTGTCGACAGTATTCGTACTTAAATCATGTTACAGGCTTAGGAATTTCGAGATCATGCAACGTGCTCAGGTCTATTTTGGGACAGCGAGGAAATGGCGAGGATTTACTCATTGATAAATGTTACAACATATTTTTTTCCTCGACTCTTTTCCATTCTATACTGTTTACTCTTTATTATACATGTTCTATTTATAAACTGATGTATTACATAGGATAAGTACTTTAACGAAGCATTGTCACCGGTAGCAACCATCTGATCCCGCTCGATCCCGCTCTCTTTTATCAATAGAGAATAGTTCCACCGCACAAAACGAGTAATTCGT
>SMSR01008118.1:0-10399 GCA_019453355.1 Ceratina japonica | reverse complement strand
TCAAAGAAATTTAATGAATTTTGAAGAAAATTTAATTTACCGTTCATGAAAATTAGTGTTTAATAAAATTTTATAATATTATCAGTATTAATTAAAATTTAATAAAATTTTTCATTGAACTTAATAAAAAAAAATACATGAATCTTGCTTCATGCATTTTTTCATCAAATCCAATGAAAAATTTTTAACAGTGTAACTCATGTAATCGATTGTATGTACGTTGGTATTAGAACTGTGATTTTTAATCATCATCTTATGTCTAAATTAGGGATTTTGAATACAACATTGTAAATAATAAAAATAGCTATTTTAATATATCCAAAATAGACTATATGAAGTTCTCTTTCAATAAAAATATATACTCTTTTTAATTTCATTGATTTCTTTATTTAATTATTAAGTATTATCTATGACAATTATGTGTGAAAAACGATGTCTGCCAAATGACCACCACGACTTCATTTACAGACATCAATTTGAAAATCAAAATTTTCAATGACATTTAAACATATTTGTTCGTTTCAACAATTATAATAAATTTCGAATAAATAAATGTTTTCATTCGACCGAACTGTGTCTGATCTATCATAATCTAGTTTCATCAAATTTCTTAACCAAATTTTGAATTGTTTGCTTCGATGGACAATTAAACATATATTCTGAAAAAATCATGTAATTTACGATGAGTATTAGTAGAGAAACAGCCGAGAAAGTTTGGGAACTCTCTATTTCTTTCTAACAGTGTCTGCGCAAAAGTGAAAATAGTACCCAAACTCGAAAGTCTGGCCCATGGCCTGCCAAAACTCTGACCCAAACCACTTCTTCCTCTCTCGACCGTTTGTCTACACTTTTCATACTATAGACGTGCTTTCTCCATGTAATATATGCTCTAAGTATTCAACATCCTACAGATATTTTTCAATAACCCTTTATTTCAACCCTTAAATACAAATAATCACGAGTATTGTTTAAATTATTCAATATTGTATTAATAGAATACTAAATCAGAAATAGAAAAATAGAAATAGAAAAATTTTAGAAATTTTGCCAGACTATTAAAAAGGGTATTACATACTGAGTTCTTATTTTGAATGGCAGAATATTAATTTCATTTATGAAAAAATATAAACGCAACAATGGGAGAATTTCGAAATTTTGCATAATTATTAATATAAGTCAGTTACAATCAAACAGTTCCAGAATTGTAGTATGTATATTGAGACATTAGAAATTGTACCCTGTGACTTAAAAATACACGTCAAACAATTTTACAAACTTCTCTGTAAATATAATTTTTCCTATAATTTTAATGTTTCATTTCAAATGCATTTCAGGTCCTTATTTTACTCAGAACAAACTTTCCTAAATCATCCTTATCTCATCCTAGAGATACTTATGGATAACCCTTTAGCACATACAAGTGTATTGTGTTTAACAAAAATAAATAATTGATAATATTCTATCCGTATCATTATCTACATTATTATCTATCATACATCATTACATCTTACATCTACATTATTATCTATCATTAATATCATTGAACAAATGCATAAATTATTCCGCTAATTAAAATACTAATTAAAATACTATCGAAATCGAAGTGACACAAAATTGTGAAACCTGGCCACGATTACCTGGCGAGGATGGGAGAAGGTCCAGATTCTCACGTTTCCGTGGAACGCGGTACGATCAAGCGTGATCAACAGCGGAGAGAACTATCGGAGAAACGCGGACGAGAACCGAAAAGAGGAAATAACGACGAGAGTTTGCAAACGAGAATGAAAAAAACCGTGGAAGCCCGGATCGTCCAGCGGAGCAGAAACCTTAAATACAGGTCACGCGTGTTTGTCTCGTTCTCTTTTATTTCTAACATAATTCAGGCGGTCTTTACCTGCTGTCCGCGTGTACAAAAGTCGTTGTTAGAAGACTTGCCGCTCTCTAGATTCAGAAGGGAGCGAATCGAACGAACATTAACATATTTTCTTCATTCGAAATTCGATACAAAATTGCAGAACGTAAAAGTGCGGAAATAACGATTCAAATTACTAATTACAGCCAATAAGTTCACATACAAATGTATAATGCATAATACAAATTATTCAGGATTGCAAATTATTTAATTAGCACATTAATAAAGAATGAGTAAATTTCTCTAAATCTCAATCGACAATTAATGCATTTTTTAATTAAGAATTTTAATTCCATCGTTAATTCGAATAGCTTCCAATTAAGGTAATGAAATAAATTTAATTCATAGTTAAATATGGATAAATAATCCAACGCGCTAATTGCCAATTGGTGTTCAACTGAATTAAAGATTTAATCAATCATCTGCAACTCAGAATTATTATTCACGGTAACTTCGAATAAATTGGACTATTAAAATTATCATTTGTCGTCTCCATTTTTTACTTGTGTAATTAAAACTGAAATTATAGTTACTTACATTTCAAAGATAATTAATTGTATTAGTAGATTGTATAAACACATACATACATTCACATTCAATATATTTATTTATATAAATTATTTGTATTTTCTTCTGTCATTATCAATATCGATAGAAAAAGTATTTTTTTTCATTCTACCATTAAAAATTATAAGACGAGAAAGAAAAATCTCTCACTTTCTGTCAAAACAGTGTTGGATGATAATCCTGGGATATCGTTAACTAGATACTCGGTGTTTGGTAGCGAAAGATTCGAGATTTCGGGAACGTTGATCGTCGAAGGACGAGCGAGTTTACAGCGAATTGATGTAGCGTTACCAACACCGTGACAGCAGTAATGGATGTAGTGTTGCTGGTGTGCCGGCCGATAAGCCGGCCCGAGAAATGGATGCACTTTTCACACGTGTACCTTTCGCTCACCGTCGAAACCCACGTCGCGAAATACGTTCCCGTGTAATCGCGGTCACTTCTCTTGTGACACTTGTTCTCCCTGCGTGCATACACTATCCGTCATTGACGGGCGAAATCTAATATGCACTTCTATAGCACCCAAGTGCAGATTTATTTTTATTTATTTGCAGATACTATATTTTTGCAGATTTTGTATAAGCATAAAAGCTTCCAATAAATAAATTGACGAAATTAAATGATCATTTATTGAATATGATTTTTCATGAAGTTTGGCTTGCATTTTATATACTATAGAACAATTCGAATTTGTTTTTAAATAATGTCTTAGACGTATAGAAATCGGAATTAAAACAATAAGATAAATGTTACAATTTTTACTCACGTTCCAATTTCAACTTACTGGCGTAATTTTAATGTACTAAATATGTAAAATAAATATTTCATAACATAATACTTGCTGTAAGATTTAATTGGGTTATAATAAATTATTCAAGTTTGGAATCATAGTAAATTTGGTGCTTTCATGACATATTGTTACACTTTTTATTAGGGACACATGACTACGAAATTTAGGATGTAAGACAATGCGAAAAAGTTGGTGCGGAAAGTATGTATTTCAGACAGTGTGTATTTTAATAATAAAGGAAAAGTTAAATTGCGTTAAAAATGTAAATAAATGTAACTATTAATCTATTGATTGAACTTATTAGTTTAATGTGAAATTCGTAGAGGAAATACAATTAGATCCGTTAGAAATAGAAGACTTTTTCAACTTTAAGATTAAAATAAAAGAGGAAATTGCAAAATTAACATTGTATATAAAAATGATTATAAATGAAGTCGATGTAATGAAAATAATTATTAGCTATTGTTGTTTATTAGTATTCTACACACTAACGTTAATAAAACAAACATTCTACTAGCTCAGTAGAAATAGACATAGTTTGTCAGACATAGTTTGAGTAGAAATAGACATAGTTTGTCAGACATAGTTTGAGTAGAAATAGACATAGTTTGTCATACATAGTTTGAGTAGAAGTAGAGATGTGAATTCCTTACTTACAATTAGTAAAAATACAGACGTTGGTGAGTAGAAATAGTAACACCAAATTTAAGTAAAAGATTAAATTGCAAAATTAACATTGTACATAAAAATGATTATAAATGAAGCCAATAAAATGAAAATAATGATTTGTTATGGTTGTTGGATTTGAGGCATTGGTTATGGTTGTTTATTAGTACTCTACACCTTTACAATAATAGAATAAATATTCTACGATCGCAGTAGAAATACAGACATGATTTGAGTAGAAGTAGAAATATGATTTCCTAGCTTACAATTAATAGAAATAGAGACATGATTTGAGTAGAAGTAGAAATGTAATTTCCTCGCTTACAATTAATAGAAATAGAGACATGATTTGAGTAGAAGTAGAAATTTGATTTTCTCGCTTACGATTAATAAAAATACAGACATGGGTGAGTAGAAATAGCAATATCAAGTTTTGACTGAATAGAAATATGAAAATTTTTTAGTTTACAGGAAGAATTGATTGTATCTGACTATTTTACCTAATTCATTTGATTTGTATATTAATGTATATTAACACGTTGATAACTATAACTACGATATAACTGGTAATTTGCGTTACTACTTATTATCCAAGATATCAACTACGAATTATCTCGCAATTTTTATTACTTGTCGTATTTGTTCGATTACGACGAAATCGATGATTACTATATGTATACAATAATTATATTTTTTAATAACACAATATGATTGAATTAAATTAGCTTTTTCGACCAGAATCCTAAGAAGTACTTATCTATCTCAAATTCCGCGAGTGAAAGTACTTTTCATTAAAAACGTTGACTTATATATTTTTAACTTTAAATTGACATCGAGATCACGCCTAGCCTAATAAAAATTGTGATATCCACCTCAGTTATTGCAGCACTATCACACTATCACAACGAGCACAGTGTTAAAGATTGTATCAGGTCTCTTACAAAGTGCAGGACGATGACGAGGAACAGGCAGCTGTCTCTCGCCTACCGGAATAAACCACCGATCCCGAGGACGCTTAAAGAACACGGTCTGCTTCTTCGCCGGCGGAGGCACCGCCATTATGTAGTAGTAAATATCGTAACGACCGCCGGCCGTCCCGCACGACCGAACACGACGGCTAACACGCGGCCGCTAACCACGAGTAATTATGTAATTGGCAAAGAATTACTTACCGACCCGATGGACCCGTGGACCCGTCATTCAGTGACATTCCACCCTTTTTACGACGCACTGAGTACCGGGTCCTTGTCTTCGACCTTCCCCCGGCTTTCTCCTTCTCCTCCGTTGAAGCTTTCCACCGTAAAACCTGAAGAAGACCTGATGGTGCACGACGCGAAAGACGACGCAGTTCTATCCGTCGGACCTGCTCCGTTCCGTCTCTCTCGCGTGATATCCTCATGTTCGGGATCGGCGGCAGCTGTTCGGACTCCGTAAGGTTGCAGCCAACTCGTTCCCTCGGTTTTATACCGGCACTTTTCTAATTTCGAGCCGACCCGTGAGAGACGCGAAGGGGAGCCAGCCTTTTTACTGCCGAACAGGAGATGCAATTGCGCCCGTCCGAAGGACGATCGTTGCCGCGCGATCAGGAACACCGCCCTTACAGAATACGTACTATGTGTATGACTGAGCACTATTTTTCGTTTCAGACTTAGAAATCAGGTGTTTTTGTAAGAGGGATAGGTGGTAACACGTCGGGTTTAAGGTAGTTCTTCATGGACTCTCTAGTTAATTGAGTGTGGAAAATAAAATGTTGAAAATCATTGATCGATTAGTGTAGACTATGTTTATTAAATTTATTACAATTCAAGGATTTAATTTTGTCGAAGGCTAGAAAAATTATTGGAGGAATTTGATAAAATAATGGTATCTGCAGGAGAAGTACAGTGATTCGGTTTTCTATTATTATGGGACAGTTTTAAAAATTATTACAATTCGAGGATTTAATTTTGTTCAATGCAAGAAAAATTATTGGAGGAACTTGAGGGAAATTTATTACATATTGATCAATTTTTATTTAAATTGAAATTAAGGAATTATTAAAATAATGGTCTGCAAGTATCTGCAGGAAAATACAGTGATTCAGTTTTTTATTATAATGGGACAGTTTTAAGAATTATTACAATTGAAGGATTTAATTTTGTCCAATGCTAGAAAAATTATTGGAGGAATTTAATAAAATAATGGTATCTGCAGGAGAAGTACAGTGATTCGGTTTTCTATTATTGTGGGACAGTTTTACAAATTATTACAATTCGAGGATTTAATTTTGTCCAATGCAAGAAAAATTATTGGAGGAACTTGAGGGAAATTTATTGCATATTGATCAATTTTTATTTAAATTGAAATTAAAAAATTATTAAAATAATGGTCTGCAAGTATCTGCAGGAAAATACAGTGATTCAGTTTTTTATTATTATGGGACAGTTTTAAAAATTATTACAATTCAAGGATTTAATTTTGTCCAATGCTAGAAAAATTATTGGAGGAATTTGATAAAATAATGGTATCTGCAGGAGAAGTACAGTGATTCGGTTTTCTATTATTGTGGGACAGTTTTAAAAATTATTACAATTCGAGGATCTAATTTTGTTCAATGCTAGAAAAATTATTGGAGGAATTTAATAAAATAATGGTCTGCAAGTATTTGCAGGAGAAATACAGTGAGTCAGTTTTCTATTATTAAGACAGTTTTAAAAATTATTACTATTGAAGGATTTAATTTTGTCCAATGCTAGAGAAATTATTTTGACACAGTCAAGCCTTAAAACGATCTAATTGTCCCATCCAAAAGTTCATTACGTCTCTTCCCATGTTTTTTATGACAATTTGTATAAAACCATTTTGGAAGAATTCGATGAAATAATGGTCTGCAAGTATCTACATGACAAGTACATTGATCCAGTTTTCTACTATTAATATTATGGGACAGTTTTAAAAATCATTACAATTCAAGGATTTAATTTTGTCCAATGTTAGAAAAATTATTTTGACAGACAAACCTTAAGATAGTTCTCCACGAACTCTCTAGTTAATTAAGCTTCCAAAATAAAATATTCAAAATCATTGTTCGATTAGTATAGACTGTCTTTATTAAATTTATTCATCAATGTTAATATTGTTTTAGTTGATATTAGTATAAAGGTAACAATGTTAAAATAATGTTATGTTGCTTGTATGTAGCAATAACACACGTAGTCATTAATATGATAGACAAGGCAGAGCTTATCAAATCATAGCTTTTTATTCCTTGAACATTAAATATCTTTGAAATTAATTCGGCTACCCCTAATTTCCATTCAATAATTAGTAAGTAGAAATCTCCAAATTTTAGACCTCAATTCTGCATTAACATCTACAGTGTTTTTGTCCAGTAATGTGTTAATAATATTACACATAATAATGCACTACATACAATACAGCGTGTAAAACGAAGCAACTTTAAGTATGTTTTTCTCGAAACTGAGTTCGGTAATCGGAGTTGTAAAAAGTTCTATAATATTTTATGTTACTTCAAGAATCAAATACATTTTGTTCATAATGATATCCAGTACTTTGACTTTGTGAACTACCTTAACAATAGAAGGAACAATCATACGAGCCGACAAAGAGTTTAATTGCGTACGAGAAAATCCAATAGATGAAGAAAGGGAAAAAAAGAGCGACAGGTCGTGCTCACGGCATGGCAGGACGTAATCATAAGCCGGTGGCCAAAGAGAAACGGAACGGAGCAGCGCCGCGCGTACTCTCAGTTAGTACGGTTTTACGTACTACGTAGTACTCGCGTGGCGTGCACAAAGCTGCACGATCGTGGCCATCGATAACGTGCACGTTATCCGCAACAGCAACAAATTGGGCCCCCATAATCGCGCTAATGCATCAACCGCGGCGGGCACGGGTGTGACGGTAAAATTGCAGCGGAGAGTCCTCTCGCGAAAAGGGTCGATGTTATCGCGCGGCGCTTAAGTACGCGAGAACCATTGTACTACTCGGCTAATCGGACACAGACGGTGGCGCAAAGTGCCCAGGAATTTTTGCACGGAAGCTGTAATCAACGCGCAATACGGTTCCACCGTTGAATAAATGCCTAGCCTCCGTCTGCTCTATTATTCTATACCGCTCCCCGATCGCTTTGAACGCTTCTTTACGTCCCTCCGGTTACGGGATAAAAACCTTAGACCCTTCGCCCTCCGTCCCTTTACGGGAGGTCGCTCTTATTGTTTCTTTCCGTTAGGGGTGGAACGGGGGTGATAGTACGCTCCCATCTATCTTGCTTTAAATGTACCTAGCAAATTAGAATCCAGATAAAAATAATATTTCAACCGTAATCTAACCATGGCAATTATTCCTCATTTTTATATTTTGTGTAAGACTTGTTAAGAAGATTTATTGTATGAAATAATGAGCAATTACAAATCATAAATACGTGGATAAATATATTTTTTCGTTGATCGTTTTGAAGCATTTTTTATTCAATAAAATAAAGTGCAGAATTCTGGCAGAATTATACCTCAATTATATATTTTATACTATAAGACTCGTTAAGAAGATTTATTGTATGAAATGATAAGCAATTTCAAATCATAAATACGTGGGTAAATATATTTTTTCGTTGATCGTTTTGCAGCATTTTTTATTCAATAAAATAAAGTGCAGAATTCTGACAGAATTATACCTGAATTTTATATTTTATACTATAAGACTCGTTAAGAAGATTTATTGTATGGAATGATAAGCAATTTCAAATCATAAATACGTGGATAAATATATTTTTTCGTTGATCGTTTTGCAGCATTTTTTATTCAATAAAATAAAGTGCAGAATTCTGACAGAATTATACCTCAATTATATATTTCATACTATAAGACTCGTTAAGAAGATTTATTGTATGAAATAATGAGCAATTTTAAATCATAAAGACGTGGATAAATATATTTTTTCGTTGATCGCTTTTAAGCATTTTTTATTCAATAAAATAAAGTGCAGAATTCTGACAGAATTATACCTCAATTTTATATTTTATACTATAAGACTCATTAAGAAGATTTATCGTATGAAATAATATGCAATTTTAAATCATAAATACTTGGATAAATATATTTTTTTGTTGATCGTTTTTGAACATTTTTTATTCAATAAAATGAAGTGCAGAATTCTTGCAGAAGTATACTTCAATTTTATATTTTATATAAGACTCATTAAGAAGATTTATCGTATGAAATAATAAGCAATTTTAAATCATAAATACGTGGATAAATATATTTTTTCGTTGATCGCTTTTAAGCATTTTTTTATTCAATCAAATAAATTGCAGAGTTCTGACAAAAATTATTTATTTCTTTAGTTCTTTATTTCTTTATTTCTTTAGTTCTTTATTTCTTTCTTTCTTTATTTATTTATTTAATTAATTTCAATAATAGTTGAGAGTCGACGTGATTATTAAGAACATTATGCAAGTTATAGGAAAAAATAATCGGGCCTGTCACTTATTAAGTAATTTTCGGTCAACGAGGAAGGATCCGGATCCTTCATGGTTCAAAATCAAATTACGGTAATTTCGATTCCGGTGGTGCACAGCGATTGTTTGTTGATGATTCCTAGCAGGTGCATCTCTGGCTCAGAGCAGGGTTCGGTCAAATAATACAGTTGCTCGACCGTGTCTTTTTCTTCAATTACGCAAATGATGCGCGGCCTTGTCTGTTCCTCCTTATCGATTCTAATCTTGCGGGTACAACGCAGACGCTTTCATTAGTCGATTCACGTCATTGATTGCTATATTAATCACCGAATCATTTATTGCGATCTTTCTATTTGTACTATTTAACAGAACTTTTCCCGTGAGAAAATAAATAAATGATATGCAGAAAATATTAATCACCAAATCATTTATTGCGATCTTTCTATTTGCAGTATTTAACAGAACTTTTCCCGTGAGAAAATAAATAAATGATATGCATAAAATAACAGTTTTTGAAGAAAAGAGAAAATCGACTTGGAATTTTCATCATCTTGTCATGATCTTGTTTCATTATAATACATTTCACTGTAGATTTTAAATTGAGAATTATTTTGATTGAAGTTTATGTTCATAAACACTTTCAATATTTCGATTTTCTTGATGTGGATTTTGACAGCTCGATTTTATCCTACTAGAAAGTTAAGAGCATGTAGTATGATAGGATCTTAAGTAACTATAAATTTTACTATTATACCCATTCAGCATATTTAATATACTAATATAGTAATATAGTTCGACTGTTTTTGTAATTATTTAATATACTTAATATAATTCGGCTGTTTTTGTAATTAAATATTTAATATACTTAATATAATTCGAGCAACACCCTGTACATCTACTTTAATTCATTAAATAACCACATTATAATTCACATTTCAGGATTTCACATTCTTGGAAGCTAAAAGATGAAGTTATAAATTCTCACGGTTGACCAATAATAAAAAGTATA
>SMSR01008116.1:0-14320 GCA_019453355.1 Ceratina japonica | reverse complement strand
GAGAAGAAGCGCGCCGCCTCGATAATTCACGGGCAAAGAAGATTACAGGCAAATACGAGCTTTTTCCCTGTAATTCCGAATGTTACCGGGAGCTTCCAGGATATCCCGGGGTCCCCTTTCCATCATCCTTTTTTTTAAAAGCATTTTTTCAGAGGATACACACACACACACACACACAAAAGCGGGCGCTCTCCCACGCGCAACGAACACCGTGTTGGGAATAAATAATTACCGGCCGGCAATTACGAAAGTTCAAACAGTCACGGGTTTAACTGTCGTTATTTATCGCCGTTGCTAGTTTCTTACCGAGATTGCGCCCGGGCCCCCATTCACCGTTATCGGTTGAAATATTCCCGCGCTATCTCCAGATGGAAATTTCCACGGCAATACCGCCGTTCGAAAGACGCCCGGATACGTATTAATGGTATTTTTCAAAAACAGCAATAAATAATTTCAAGCAACCACGGCGGTTCCGGGGTGAATGCGAACCGTTGCTAATTGCCAATTAGTCTTGCATTCTTTAAGGGGCCATTCTTTATTTATTAAGAATTTGCATAATTACTGAACGGCTCGATTCCATTCCTGATGTCTGACCCACAAATCGAGAGGTTAAAACCTTTCCCTCGTTACTTTAATTATTTATTAACTTTCGTTTAATTATGCAATTATTCAGGAACAGTTTTTTTTTTTGCTTTCTGGTTAAAAGTGAGGTACATCCTTGTCCAGAAGTATTTTAATTCAAAGTCTGGGATCTATTGATAAGTTTATGGTGATTATGAGCGAAAGAGTCCTGATGGCTAACTTTATGAGATTCTAGGCTTGCTTTGCAAAGTATACTAAGTTCTTTCAGTCTAGAAATAGTGATTCCTAGTTGGTACTAGGTCCACGAGCCAAGATCTTCAGGTATTCCTTACAAAGCTAGCCTGGAATCCTTTGAGGACACTTGAGCTACCTTCAGGACTCATGAGGATTGAGTCCGTTTTGCTGGTTTCTCCACATCATAAGTGCAAATATGCGCTACTTACGTCTTGGGAATCAGAATAATACATTTGCTATTTCAGAATACTAATTTTTATTTAAACATTGAATCCAAAATGGCTAATTTCCTGAGAACGTCAACTGCGTCCTGAAGGCTGACTTTAAGAGATTCTAGGCTTCCTTTGCAAAGTATACTAAGTTCTTTCAGTCTAGAAATAGTGATTTCTATTTGGCACTAGGTCCACGAGCCACGATCTTCAGGTATTCCTTACAAAGCTAGCCTGGAATCCTTTGAGAACACTTGAGCTACCTTCAGGACTCAATCCTCATGAGTCCGTTTTCAGTTTCTCCACATCATAAGTGCTAAATTTACGCTACTTACGTCTTGGGAATCAGAATAATATATTTGTTATTTCCGAATACTGATTTTTGTTTAAACATTGAGGCAAAATTAAAGCCTAATTTCCTGAGAACGTCAACTGCGGATCAGGCCGCGACACTACGATTTCCATGGAGCGATGAATGCCGAGAATACCGGGACTTGTTGAGGCGAGGTGTACCGTCGGTTTTTCCAGGGTTCCGCCGCCGCGTCAACGAGACAAGAATCGACAATGGAGGCGCAACAGTGGCCGATTTCCACCGGCTGGCTTCTGGATGCCGTGAATGACATAGCGGGGGCCCGTTATCAATTCTTCGAGTGGAGACATTGTCCCGTGAACGCGCGCCACTCGACGTCCGCTGAATCCCCGTTTCAAAAACGGATCGTTTACCGCCGTTCTAGCAATTACATTCCCAAATCCTCCTAATCGACTCGCGGCTCGCCATTGACGAATTTTTATACTAATTAAACTCCATTCAGGTTTAGAATCCAGACTCTACTTTCAGACTATTCAAGGTTCTGAGTATTCTCAAAGTTTCTACGACAGTATTTTATAGATTGTTTATATATTTTTATATAAATAATTAATAAAAATGTGCAAATGTTGATAATCTTCTTTTTACGTTTTGAGGTCTATTTCTAAAGGAAGGTTTGGTTAGGTTAGGTTAGGAAATGGAGATCCTGTTCCATTAGTAGTGGAGGCGAAGGGGTTGGCGGGGGTAATGGAACTGGGATCAATTATTGCCTACGTTTTCGAAACTTTTAAAGGCTTAATTGTTACGTTGTTTCCTCGTACGCAGTAAAAACAGGAGTCAGCGATCAGGAACGATTAGAGTACCAATTGGAGTTGATCAAGTAAGTGGATCATTCGCGGTGGACTCGCACTCTCTCTCTCTCTCTCTCTGTCTCTCTTATTCTCTCGCTGTCGTTCATTGGGGTCGGGCGTTAACCCTCCGTTGCGAAGGACAGGCGAACTTCGATGTTGTTTTATGCAAACCGTGNATCAAGTAAGTGGATCATTCGCGGTGGACTCGCACTCTCTCTCTCTCTCTGTCTCTCTTCACTCGCTGTCGTTCATTGGGGTCGGANGACCCTCTCTCTCTCTCTCTCTCGCTCTCGCTCTCGTGGGATACGCGAATTCCGGGTACGTCACGGCTAATTAAGAACTGTCTTCGCTTCTCGATGACACCAAAACTGCATTTTGCAATCCTTAAACGACACCGAGAATTGTTACAATGAATACTTTCTCCTCACTGATAATTATTAGTATTTCATTTATAAATATTCTAATTGTTAAACTAGAAAATTGATTCTGGTCCAGAAAATTGAATGAATACTTTCTTAAACTTAAATACATTCTAATACATAATAAATTATATAAAATCAACTATTATAGTTTAACAATAAATAATATTCATAAAACTTCGCAGTGATAAAAAATATCCCAAGGGCGAAATGTGAATCCTTGAACGGGATTTTCGGGAATTCGGGCAACGCTAATTAAGAGTCGCGCGTGTCTTCGTCGGTTTTCAATTTCCCCGGGATTTTCTATCAACGACGGCTGATTTAACATGCACGCGAACACGCCGGAAGGCGTCGGCGTGTGAAACCGCTAAGCCGCGGAGAGATGACTCTATCGGGCGCGTTAATAACGTTACAAGTTGCGAAATTCCACCGCGATTCCGCGTATACCTACGTCGGTGCGAACGGTCCGCCACGTCCGTACGTACGTTCGTACGTTCTGGGAATGGGCATGGTCGCGTGTAATTTCACGCGACCCTCTCCCCCTCCGCCGAACTATGTAAATTGAATTCGACGCGCGCGCCTCTCTCTCCTCGTCTCCTGTTTTTACGCTCAGGACTATACATATACATGTTCTCCAGGATAAATAAAGAGGAGGAAAAACATAGGAGAGGCAGGAATCATGCAAAGGGAATTACTGCATTTATTACAGTCAATTCTAAAGGATAGTTAAGTGTACAGGATAGTTAATACTATAGCACAGTCAAATCTGTAGGATAGTTAGTTGTATAGGACTGTCCTAATTGCAAAAGCAGGAGGATTGTCATTGTTTCAATTAAAATAGTTTACTTTGTGTAATAAATCGTTTACAAGCTTGAAAATGAATCGAGAGTCTGGGTTATTATTGACCTCGACTACTGCGAGGCATGAAACGTCTGCGGGGCTTCGACTGGGAGCCAGGCATTCATAGACTTTCCGGTTTTCCCATCTGAAACAGAAACAGAGGGTTTCGATTACATGCCGGCGATGGCCAGCTTGCCCTTCGGTGGTCGTCTTTCAGTTTTCGTGCCCGCCGCCGGGTAACCGGCCGGCGGTGGTCTTTTGCCCCGGCTGATTGGATGGTTCGAGCGAGCGCACGCATGAATGAGTCCGGCGCGGAACTTTCGGATCAATCGGGAGTTTTGCGCCGGTTCGATTCAAAGCCCATAAGGTATTCGCATTCGTTTTCGAGTTCCTTCTTTGTCCGCGCCGTCTGTCTGCGCGTGCAACGCTGCCGATACTCTTCCACCCCGTTACATGTTTCTATATATACACATACATATGTATATGTGTGTATGGGTACATATCTCTGCGAGCCTGGTATCCGTTTTCTGTTTTTGCGCGAAACCGTTTCCACCGGCTCGATCCTTGCGGGGTTTATTTACCCGGAAACCGTTCAAAGCAGAAGAATGCCCGGACAAAGATGAGGAATAAACGAAAATCGGGTGAAGGGATGAGAGGGCCTCTCGATTTTCATAGATCGAATCGCGCACCATCCAATCTCCATCCTCCCCCCCGTCCGTGTTCCTTCAGATACCAGTTCTTCAAATAGAAACCCTCTTCCCTGTTCATCTTTATCTTGCTCTCACGACTAAAATTAAAAATCAGATACATCGTGGGTCAATAAAGGGGGGACAATCATTTTCTGACGAATTCCCATGAGTTTTGATCGAATTTTTTAAGTAGGTCAAGGAATAGATTAGAAAAATCAGTTAGTCGGTCTTCAATTGACTGATTTCTGATGTCTTTAGAATGAAAAAAAGGGTATAGAATAAATTGTTTAATAATTTAATCGAAAGTGGCATGATTTTCTGAAGTCAATGTACCTTCTGATGAACTGCCATGAGTTTTGATCGAATTTTTCGATTAGGTTAATGAACAGTTTAGAAAATTCTTCATTTAATCAGTCTACAATTGATTGTTCTGGTGTCTTCATAACGAAAAAAGGGTATATAATAAATTGTTTAATAATTTAATCGAAACTGCAATGATTTTCTGAAGTCAATGAACCTTCTGATGACCTGCCATGAGTTTTTATCTAATTTTTCAATTAGGTTAACCAACAGTTTAGAAAATCCTTCATTTAATCAGTCTACAATTGATTGTTCTGATGTCCTCATAACGAAAAAAGGGTATAGAATAAATTGTTTGATAATTTAATAAAAACTATCATGATTTTCTGAAGTCAATGAACCTTCTGATGACCTGCCATGAGTTTTCACCTAATTTCTCACTTAGGTCAACGAACAATCGAGAAAAGTCTTTAGTTTCCTATCCTTCACGCACAATTGCCTATCCTGACGGCCTCGAAAAGCTCTAACGATTGAAAGAAAACTATAAATCGCTATGTGAACAGAAATTGGTACATTTGCTCCATACAATTCCACTCTGACTGATCAGTCTCGTTGCTTAACGGTCTAAGAACGCCTCAAGTGGGCCTGGGAATAAATTAGTAGTTACGTCAGAGGGACAAGGACCTGGGAAGAAGAATGGTAGAATCAGGCTGAAGTCTGGAGGCCTTAATTGCTTTTTAAAACTTGCAACTTCGACTGGGGAGCCTTCTTCTTCGTCCGCCGCAACCTCGCCCAGTCGCACCCTTTGCATTTCACTTTGGAATGTTCAATATTAGTTTTCCCTATCGGGGTTGCAAACACGTTCGGCACCGAGAGGTGGGGTGGGGGGTAGAGTTGGAGGATTCCTCGAGCTGTTAAGAGGGTGGCGACGCGCAAGAAAACCTCTTCCGGGTGGGGGACAGTCGTCGATAACCAGGCTTCGTTACGCCACCCGTACCTCCTCCTCCTCTCACAGTTTTTCCACTCGAAGCAATTAACGACGCCTGGAAAAGAAGCTACGCTCCCTTGCCTGCCTGCCTGCCTGGATGCCTGCTTTTCTATCGGTTTGTCCATCCTCCGGGGCCGCCTCGCTTTTCTTCTTCGCGCAACTCCGAGAGGGACCGTAAAGTGGCCGGACGTCCCCGGAACTTTCCGCTCCCGTTTCTTTTTCTTGTTTCGAGGGAGAACTTCTCAAGCTGGATACTTTTATTGGGTTCGAGGGAAGTTTTGTCTCCAGCGGTGATGACCGAGCCGCGGGAACCGACCGGCGACGCGGTGATCCGTGAAACGACCGGTTCACGATATTCATGAAATATGGCCACGGCTGCTTTTCTTCCCGCTTATTCGCCGTCTGGCCAGCATCGGACTTTTGTCAAAAAACATTTCTGTTCGATAATCGGCGGACAAAATGCAAAATTTTGGAGAAAAATCAAGATTTTTTTGTGAGCGTCAATAATTTGCTATACAGGATCGCTACATTTTGCCACCTAGATTTACGTCATTATTATTGCGCGTAGCAAACAATGTTTCAGATGAAGTTGAATGGTTTAGTATGTTTAATATTTTTCTGTTTATGTCATTTTTTTTAGAGATGTGAAAGTCAGCTGCATTTTTTTAAACAGAAGCACCATTTTTTAAATACCTGCGATGATAGTCCTTTTTATTAGGAATTCAATTACTATAATTGTTGAAAGTATTTACGTTCGATTTTTAATAAATTAAGTACAACAAATTTTTTTTCATTCCATCATATGCTCTATACTTTATCTACTAATAGATAGTTTAACTTTTTCGCCAAAAATTCATGAAAATCATTGTTATATCGTTATTGCACAATTACATTATGCATAAACAATTTTGATATAACATCGTTTATAACAATTTTCGTTTTCAAATACATTCTTAATGAAGAAAATACGTCTTTCACAGCAATATAATGAAGTACTGATTTTTGCCCCAAAATTCCGCACTGCGCGCCGCCGCGTTCCTTCCAGTCCGATGAACGACAGCGAGGTTTGATGAGGCAGCAACAATTCAGAGATTATAACAGCAGCAATTTTACAATAATTATTAATTTGACGATGTCCCGTTTAATATTCTGGAAATATTGTCTCCGTAGCTACAATCACTTTTCCCCGTCTTTGTCCCCCGGCGCTTTTGTCCTCGTTTCGGGAACGATACGTTCAATCTACATTTTGATCCATATTGTATGAGCATCAGAATATTCTCCATTCAAACGTCAATACGGTGACGTCTCTCGATACGAGCGCGAACGCTGGATTTATCATCGAAAGGGAACGCTCTCGCCTAAACAGTACCAAACAAAAAGCACAGCGAAATATAGAACCGCGGGAAAAAGAGGAGATAAAAAATATTTCAAGGCGTGCACAAAAATATCGTGACGTCACGACGATTTGCTATAATATCTTTGTATCACAAGAAGAATTAGGCTTCTGAGGAAAATGGCACAATATTGGCCCCAGAAAATTCTTGCCCCAGGAATTACGCGTCAGAAGTGCAGGTCGAAGGATCTGGAAATCTCAAAGACAGGATTCCAACTTCCTTTTTTCTAGCGGCCAATTGGGCCACGGCTCCTTGCATCCGAACGAGCGGTTAATCGCGAGAGGTTTCGTCGGCAAAGGAGGCGAACGGCGAACAGGAACGGGAGGGGGGAGGGGTCAGGGACGAGGGGAAAGGGAAACAAACGGACTTGCGCGGGGGGGCAGCGCGCGCTTTGACAAAAGGCTCGTTCTCGCGATCCATTATGGTATTCGGACTTCTGACTAATCTCTTTTCTCTCGCGTTGCCTCCGCTCCCTTTGTCCGACTCCCGCGCTCATTGTTACCAAGATATTGGAACTTTTTCCCATCGCCCCCTTTAACACCGTTAAGCAATTAAATCGAAAGCGTTAAAAAACGCTGTCCGCGGTAATGCCTTCAATTGTCCCTATTCGACGCGATTAATACCCATNAATCGAAAGCGTTAAAAAACGCTGTCCGCGGTAATGCCTTCAATTGTCCCCATTCGACGCGATTAATACCCATAGGTACGGCAACCAAATGGCTATAATCCGTTTTCTTCACCGATCCTGAACTGCGAGATCGTTGTCGCGCGACGGAAACACGGATCGGCAGTGTTTCGTCCGCTGAGATTTCATACGCGATTTCATCGAAATGGCCATAGAGAGCCGAGCGCCGCCGTTGGGGAACTAATTTTGCCAACCGCATAAAACCCGGCCGTGCACTGTTCCGCGCTTGGCCCGCCGCCAGCGGCCACCAGGTAAATACAACCGTCCCCGCGAAGATAACGTCTCCCTACACGGAGATAGCCGAACGTATCCCCTCCTTAATTCCTGGGACATATTTATCGGCCTCAAAGGCCTCACGATCTCGTGGCGCCTGGACCTCCATCGAACTCGATTAATTAATTTCGCCGATCGGTAACAGCGATCGTTGATCGGTCAAAGGTCACGGGACCATCTACTCCCCCCGAAAATGGCCATAACTTTCTTTTCCGGGGTTCGAACGCGCTCATTGGTATTCCGGTACAAGCGAGCGTCCTGAATCGTCCGGTTATCGTNCGCCGCCAGCGGCCACCAGGTAAATACAACCGTCCCCGCGAAGATAACGTCTCCCTACACGGAGATAGCCGAACGAATCCCCTCCTTAATTCCTGGGACATATTTATCGGCCTCACAGGCCTCACGATCTCGTGGCGCCCGGACCTCCATCGAACTCGATTAATTAATTTCTCCGATCGGTAACAGCGATCGTTGATCGGTCAAAGGTCACGGGGCCATCTACTCCCCCCGAAAATGGCCATAACTTTCTTTTCCGGGGTTCGAACGCGCTCATTGGTATTCCGGTACAAGCGAGCGTCCTGAATCGTCCGGTTATCGTTTGATAACGACGGATATAAAAAAGGGTCCACTTCCTTAACGGTAATAGTGGCAAGCAACGAGGGTTGAAAAAAATTTGAACAGCGTGGAGGGTTGGAATTCGGGAGGCAACTCACGCTTCTGCAGTCGTCGGCGATCCTCGATTATCGCCGGCCTCGGACGATATCGCACCTCCTCGGCGATCATCGACGACTTCCTGCGCCTACGTTACGCTAGCCAGACTCGCTCCGAGACAATTGGCTGCCGTTTACCAGAATTGGATAGCTCCGAGCGCGCGCGAGCGCGCGAGTCGACCCAGATCTACGTCGGAGATCGAACGATATCCCGGCCGGTTTCAAGCGTCGAGAGATAGCCGGGAAATAGATATGCGAATCACGCGAGCTGCTCCCTCGATAACGTCGCCGAGTGAAATCGTTCCGTCCTTGTCCTTTTTCAACTTGCTGACGAATTAAGAAAATTAGGTTTAGAGAATTTATGCAACTTTTATGGTGTCAGGATTTAGGCAATTTTTGTAAGTGCAGAATTTATGCAATTTTTATAATGACAGAATTTGTGCAATTTTTATAATCACAGAATTTGTGCAATTTTTATAATGATAGAATTAATGCAATTTTTATAATTATAAAATTTGTGCAATTTTTATAATGATAGAATTTGTAGAATGACAATAGAAAAATAAGTTGACATTGTAAAATGGGGGTAGAAAGAATTTCTGAATTCTCATGGGGGGTAAAAATGGCGGAATAGTTTGGACCGCAATAGTTTGGAACGGCGATGCGAAAAGTTGTTTGAAACAGTTTTTCAACACCCTCGATTGTTCGTGAACTATTCCCTTATTCCAGTTTCAGGAAGCTTCACAGAGGGATATAGGAACAGCTAGCCTAACCGGGATTTAGTTCAATTATTAGAATTGACTTTGATCGTATAATGATCTGCGACGTTTGTCCAACTCAATCTTGATTAAATAGGTAAGGCTGGGTTAAGTCAGTCAGTAATCGAAGCGAGTTAGGCTAGGCTGGTCAGTTAAGCTGAGTAAGTTAGGTTAGGCTGGTCAGTGACTTAAGGAAGTCAACCTAAGCTAACTAGTGGCCTAAGTCAACCTAAGCTGGTTAGTGATCTAAGTAAGTCAGCCTAGGGTAGTCAGTGGCCTAAATAAGTCAGCTTAGGCTAGTCAATGACCGAAGTCAGTCTAGGCTAGTCAATATCCTAAGTAAGTCAGCCTAAGCTGGTCAGTGACTTAAGTAAGTCAGCCTAACCTGCCCAGTGTCCTAAATAAGTCAACCTGAGCTGGTCAGTCACCTAAGTAAGTCAGCCTAGTGTAGTCAGTGGCTTAAATAAGTCAGCTTAGGCTTGTCAATGATCTAAGTCAGCCTAGGCTAGTCAATAACCCAAATAACTCAGTCTAGACTTGTCAGTAACCCAAATAACTCAACCTAGATTCATCTGAAACCCAAATAACTCAGTNTGCCAACTCCCGGACCCGATATCATCTATCTCTGATACCCCTTGATATCTTCACTCCGAAAGATAGATATCCACTCTTGANTAACCTAGACTCATCAGTAACCCAAAAAACTCACTACCCTAACCACAAAAAAAGAAATCTTCAATTCCAATTACACACATCAGTCGATATTCACCATTACCAATATTTTACCATTTTCCCAAGAGTCTTTCTTAAGATACCGACTTTTTCTTCCTATACTATTACCAGAGAGTCTCGGAAACTCCCAAAGGACATTCTCACACTTGGACTAGCCAGGGTTTCGAGTCGGTTATGGTCGAAAATTCATTTAATTCCGGGGGCGTTTCATTAAAACGCGGGATTGGATCGAAGGGTATAATACTCGTTCGAACGAGCACTGTCAATAGTCATCGCCAAACCGGGCACCGCGGGAGAAAACGTTTCCGGAGATTAGGGGAGAAATGGGTAGCAATTCCCGCGGACAGGAGGCAAAGGATCTCTCGCCGGTTCAAGTGGAAATATCTTTCCTTTGCCGGGGAAACGTTATTCTTCATTAAGAAACTTTGTTGTTCTTCGCTCTCGAAACGCAGAAATCTCTCCCTCCCCCGGCGGCGCCCTCTGTTCGCCCTTTTTCCCCGAGCGTTTATCTTATGAGAGACCGTAGCTCGCGATTATCCCCGCAATAGTCGTTGATTCCCGGAGACGAGATCCCATTTAGAGAGCTGAGGACGTCGCTCTGAAGATGGTCCATTGCCTCTTTCAGAAAGGAATTCTTCTTCCGACGAGATTCCCAAGAATAAAAGTATAATTTGATACGTTTTTTCATGAGGATGTTCTCTCCAGGTGCGATCGAGAAAGTGTGTCAAGTAAATTGTCGAAGGTCGTTGGTAGAGCAGCATAATCAGGTCTCAGGCAGCGCGTATCGAAAATTCGAAACGGGATTACTTAACCCGAGGGTTTAGAACGACGTTTAATAAATATACCGGGACGAGGACGCTTTATTCACGTGACGCGGCCGGGGATATTTCCCACGTGGAACGAGGAGCGAGCAATCAATCCGGGAGCATTTTCATCTGGCACCGAAAGTTTTGCGTGCAGACATGCCTCGGGGATCAATCTCGTCGTGCGCCGCCGATAATCTCTGCCCCTGTGTCGTGCACCCGCCGCCGCATCCGATACACCCTCCAAGGAAGGGGTGCGACACGTACAATCCACCCCACAAGTCTCAAACCTAAATAAAATATTCATTAAATCTATCAACTTTTATTGTTGGAGAATGATTTTCTCTTGATTCATTTAAAAACAGAGAAATTACTATAATTATTAATAATCGAATGAGAACAAGTGACATTGATTTTGATGGGACAATAATTTTGTGTTCGTCAATTTTTATTGTTGAACAATGATTTTCTCTTGATTTATTAAAAAATCGAGAAATTACTATAATTATTAATAAACGAATAAAAACAAGTGATTCAGCCAAAAGTTTTGTGTTCGTTTGTTATAAAATTGAGTGTATTTTTTTTATTTGATTTTCGGGGGTTGGTGTAATGATTATTGTGAGAGTTGTGAGGGGGTGTGTACCGCAGGGGCGCGTGGCCGGTGTGCACACAATACCGGCAATGGTATTCCTATCGACACCGGTGGCGGTCGACCTCGAAACACGTATATCGATCGGTGTTATGTGCCGAACGTGCCGGGCCGCGACCACTCACAATTTCGAACAATCACGGTTGATTGGAGCATTGGCCAGATGCAGTCTCGTTAATGTTTCATTCGGGCCGGGGGAGACCGTTATCAGCTGCCTTCTAAACTAATTACACCGATGAGATTTGTCGCCCGGAATCCACCGATCCGAACCCCACCGCCACCTGGCCAGAAACACAGCTGATTAGTTTTTAACCCTTAACAACCGCGTCTCTAGGGAATCGTCGACTAAGCCATGTTCAGGCAGTTCCAAATGCTCATAATTAAGGAATGATATAGACAAGCAATTTTTAAATAAAGTATATTTCAAGCAATTTTTAATTGATCGTATTCCAGCAGTTGAAAAATTGAAGAATATGTCATATTCCAACAATTTTTTACGTTCATAACCCAGCAATTTTTTAAGTTGAAGAATAAATCATATTTCAGCAATTTTTTATGTTGAAGAATAATTCATATTCCAGCAATTTCTTAAGTTGAAGAATAATTCATATTCCAGCAATTTCTTAAGTTGAAGAATAATTCATATTCCAGCAATTTTTTAAGTTGAAGAATAATTCATATTTCAGCAATTTTTTAAGTTGAAGAATAATTCATATTCGAGTAATTTTTTAAGTTGAAGATTACTTCATATTTCAGCAATTGAAAAATTGAAGAATAAATCATATTTCAGCAATTTTTTAAGTTGAAGAATAATTCATATTTCAGCAATATTTTAAGTTGAAGAATAATTCATATTCCAGCAATTGAAAAATTGTAGAATAAATCATATTCCAGCAATTTTTAAATGTTGAAAATTTAGGAAAATTCATTATCCCTCACTAAAACCATATTTATCACATTTTGAAAACATTAGATATAAAAAACTGACATCGAATGGAGATCATATTGCTCTCTAGCAACGCAGAATTATTTATTACTGAAACGACCATATTTGCAATTATTCCTGTTTCTACATAACATTGACTGCTCCAAATATTTGCCCGTAATTGATACAAGATACGATCGTACATGTACAGCGATTGATTAAAAGCAAAGAATTCGAGCTGAGTCAGCGGAGGCGAGCGTAAAGCTCTCGTTGCTGTCTTTGATGCTGCAGGACATCGTGTAACGTCCCCTCTTCGCCCCTCTTTGTCCCCGGGACAGCAATATGCGATTTGGCCAGGGGCGGGTTGTATCGCGAAATAAAAAGGGTTAAATTAAAAATTCTCGGTCGAGTGGCCTCACCGGGACTCTGAGGATATTCCTGCGGAATTTAAACGCGAGGGAGTTTCCACCCTCTCCTTCTGCTTTACGTCCTCAACCACCCACACTCCCGGAACCCCCTCCCGCCCCCCTCTTCGTCGTCGTCATCGCAGCGAGTAACCCGAAGGCTTCGACTTTTATAGCAAGCCGGGTATAAAAGACGGGAGCCTTTGTGCCGCCGTAAGCCGTCCTTATCGATATTTTTCGATAACAAAATTGAAGGGGCGGAACCTCCCACTCCCACCTCTTCGCAGCCCGTCTGACCCGAACTTTTCTGAATCGTATACCAACCTTTTGTGTTCCAGAACGACACGATGCAGGTCGTCTGGCAATATCACGTGGAGGAGCCGGTGTCCGCGGCCGGGATACTGCCGGACCACGACGCCGTCAGGGGGTCCAGGCCGCTTTATCTGGTGCAGAGGGACGCCCAGCCCAGGCCCAACCCGCGCAGCCAGCAAGCGGAGCCGCCGCTACAGACCTGGGACGTGTTCAACCAGCAGGTCGGTATCGGTCATTTATCAATGTTCCCCCTCTACGTCGATCCGTCACCGTTTCGTTTTCACCCTCATAACAAATGTGAACAAGCATAATCCAAGCCTGCGATTAGAAATTATTAATAATGTTCCTGGTTTTTTAATAGAAATTTAATAGAAATTTAATAGGTTATTTAATAGGGATTTAATAGAATTCTTGTATAAATTTTTTTTTCTACATAATTCCAGTCTTCAGGGATTATGGAATATTTTTTATATAGTGTTCTATATAATGCTGGTTTTTTAATAGAAATTTAATAGGTTATTTAATAGAAATTTAATATAACAGAATTTTAGTATACATTTTTTTTATAAATAATTCCACAGTCTTGAGGGATTATAGAATATTTTTTTATATAGTGTTCTATATAGTGCTGGTTTTTTAATAGAAATTTAATAGGCTATTTAGTAGAAATTTAATATAATAGAAGTTTAGTATAAATTCTTTTTATAAATAATTCCACAGTCTTCAGGAATTACAGAATAATTTTTATATAATTAGGCATCAATGATGAAAGATACTGTACCATTTTTTTCCATACTCTGGCTATCGTCGCACAGAACGTATGGTTAAAAATTCATTTAGACTCAGGCATCATGTTCGGTTGAGGCACGGCTTCATCCGAGGTCGTGGCGCGCGTATGCAAACGTCGGGGACGGGGCGATGATGTGCGAAACCGGCGCGGTGAATCGCGTGGGCGTGAAATGATGGTGTAATACGATCCATTGCGCGGCGGATACGCCATAACATGATTATACACGGGAAAGGTGGGGGCGGGAGGGGGGCGAGTGGTGTTAGGGTACTCCGGCGCGAATGCAACGCGTCTTATGTGCATATAATGATAGAGGGTGGCCGGCGTAGGTGGTAATAATGTAATTGATAGGTATACGCCGGATTTTGGGTGTTACCGGCGGAATTAACAACGGGGGGAGGTAGACCGAGGGGACGAGGGGTTCCGCGCGAGACCCGCGTCGCCCACGCGAACGTGGCCGCCGATCCAA
>SMSR01008115.1:0-22100 GCA_019453355.1 Ceratina japonica | reverse complement strand
CTATACGCTTAATAAATTAGCGTATGTTGTATATGTACAACTACATTTATCGCCGACCACTGTTAAAAATTACCTACCGAAATCACTACTATCGCGTGATTGAAAAGGGTCAAGTACCCACTTCTTTCCTTCTATTCGTGTATATATAATATCGTGTATAGTTAACTATATTAACTATATAGTTAACTATACACGATCGGTTGATTCGCATAATTACACATCATTTTATGGCAGGCAATTTTTTTTAAAAAGGACGAAATGCGCGGCTCGATGATCCTTATGTCATAGATACGACGGTTGAATCTGTGACATAAGGATCATCGAGCCGTGCATTTTTTGAAAGAAATAGGGAAAAAGAACAAAGTGACAAAGAATCTTTCTAGATTCGCAAGAAACATGTAAGTGGTCTCTCTCTCTTGAGCTAATAACTTACTTTGCCCTCTCTCTAAAACAAGGCGAACAGCCAAAATAATGGAAGAGAAAGAAGAAATGGAGAGGAAACTGAGAAAAATAAAGAAAATAAGAGAATGGTAAGCAGCACGTTGACCTTATAATACGATTCACACACGGCAGCTCGTGGACAGTCTATGCCATAGTCTCTTTCCTTATTTCCTTCCGGTGGAAAAAAGTATTTAACAGTTGTCTCCGGACGTGGCACGTAATTAAGCCCCTATCAACCCCTTTGGACCCTCTTCTCGCAATCGCAAATGTAGTTCATTTTTCTTTTTTTAATTTTTTTGAGCAAAACATAAGTTATCCGATAAGAGAGAGATAGAAGGAGAAAGCAGGGCATTTGCAATCTTCTAGCTCCTTGCAAATGCTCTTTTGGTTTTCTCTTCCTTTTTCTTTCTTGTCGAATGGACTTATGTTTTTCTTCGTTTCCTTTCTTCTTTCCCTTCGAAACGTATCGATTGTCGTTTGAAGAAAACTCATTTATTGGTTACCAGTGATCGAAGCGGTTGTCGACGATCGCTCGCGATCGCGCAACGCGTAGACGTAAAAGTCGAAGAGATCATCACAGACGCGCGCACAAATTATTAATTACGGAAGAGGAAATCTTCGACCCTCACGCGATTATTCGAAACAATAATAACAACCAAGATTCCTTTTTTCCTGCGTGTGTGAGTTTAAAAATCTTTTCTTGTAATCTCGGCTTGGAGAGTACTCTCGTTTCTTTTTTTCAGCGATAGAATCAAGGAACCATTATGGACCGTGTTTCCGTAGATCAGCCTTGGAACATGTCGAGAAAATGCAAATTCTGCGACAACATAGACAGTAGCATATCAACAACCGAGAAAAGGTGGATAAAGGGCGGCCTTTTCAGTTTGTGTCAGTAGTGCAAAATACCCAGTTCCTGCATTCCGTTGCTATCATGAGAGCTGCTGTTACTCGTCGCCATTACGCCGCAAATCTGCGTATCGTATTCCAAAACCAGCCGTTTGATATGGCTAAGCTTTTCGTGTAAATAATGAAATCGACGTTTTGTCTCTTTATGTTGGGGATCCCGTTTTGTATTATCATATTCGTCAAAAATTTGCTGCTTTATTTCCTGTAACAAAAGAAAACAACAAATTGCTAATGTAAATGTCTTTTTATTCGTATCTTCAAGTGCTCACAATTTGAAGCTAATCTNGTGACAAAGAATCTTTCTAGATTCGCAAGAAACATGTAAGTGGTCTCTCTCTCTTGAGCTAATAACTTACTTTGCCCTCTCTCTAAAACAAGGCGAACAGCCAAAATAATGGAAGAGAAAGAAGAAATGGAGAGGAAACTGAGAAAAATAAAGAAAATAAGAGAATGGTAAGCAGCACGTTGACCTTATAATACGATTCACACACGGCAGCTCGTGGACAGTCTATGCCATAGTCTCTTTCCTTATTTCCTTCCGGTGGAAAAAAGTATTTAACAGTTGTCTCCGGACGTGGCACGTAATTAAGCCCCTATCAACCCCTTTGGACCCTCTTCTCGCAATCGCAAATGTAGTTCATTTTTCTTTTTTTAATTTTTTTGAGCAAAACATAAGTTATCCGATAAGAGAGAGATAGAAGGAGAAAGCAGGGCATTTGCAATCTTCTAGCTCCTTGCAAATGCTCTTTTGGTTTTCTCTTCCTTTTTCTTTCTTGTCGAATGGACTTATGTTTTTCTTCGTTTCCTTTCTTCTTTCCCTTCGAAACGTATCGATTGTCGTTTGAAGAAAACTCATTTATTGGTTACCAGTGATCGAAGCGGTTGTCGACGATCGCTCGCGATCGCGCAACGCGTAGGCGTAAAAGTCGAAGAGATCATCACAGACGCGCGCACAAATTATTAATTACGGAAGAGGAAATCTTCGACCCTCACGCGATTATTCGAAACAATAATAACAACCAAGATTCCTTTTTTCCTGCGTGTGTGAGTTTAAAAATCTTTTCTTGTAATCTCGGCTTGGAGAGTACTCTCGTTTCTTTTTTTCAGCGATAGAATCAAGGAACCATTATGGACCGTGTTTCCGTAGATCAGCCTTGGAACATGTCGAGAAAATGCAAATTCTGCGACAACATAGACAGTAGCATATCAACAACCGAGAAAAGGTGGATAAAGGGCGGCCTTTTCAGTTTGTGTCAGTAGTGCAAAATACCCAGTTCCTGCATTCCGTTGCTATCATGAGAGCTGCTGTTACTCGTCGCCATTACGCCGCAAATCTGCGTATCGTATTCCAAAACCAGCCGTTTGATATGGCTAAGCTTTTCGTGTAAATAATGAAATCGACGTTTTGTCTCTTTATGTTGGGGATCCCGTTTTGTATTATCATATTCGTCAAAAATCTGCTGCTTTATTTCCTGTAACAAAAGAAAACAACAAATTGCTAATGTAAATGTCTTTTTATTCGTATCTTCAAGTGCTCACAATTTGAAGCTAATCTTTTAATGTTTCAGTTACATACATGAATTTTAGAAGAAGTTAATAACCAATGTTTTCTGATTGATGTTTGTTCCTCATTCTTTAATGATATTTGTATGAAATACAATATTTACCTGGTATTCGTCCCAGTTTCCTGCAGCTTCTTCTTGCTTCAATCGTTCCTGAAGCTGAGTAAATCGCTTGGATACTGTCGCCACTTGAGCGTGCAACCTCCGATACGTTTCATAATCAGCGGTGAATTCTGCCTTGTAACGTCTTCTCTGTTCCGCACTGCTTATTGTCGTGTAATACCTGTAATGAAATTAAGTTTGAAATTTAGTACCTATAAAATTAGCGCTAATTAACAGACTTCTAAAATCTAAGAATACTTACGTGAGGTAGTCCGGGTATTCCGATGACTTAGGACTGTCTGGCGATTCGGTCGCATCTACGGTACAATTTGACGCGGGCTCTGCAGCGTCCACGTTGTTAACGTAATCAGCACTGGACAGATTGTTGTAGGAGTTGTTACCAGCAGTCTCGCTCTTCCTCTTTCTTGACTCTCGATCTCTATCACTGGCACGGCCTCTGTCATTCCTGTCTCTCCTATCGGCTAGCATCCCGTTCGAACTATTATTATAACTACCATCGTCACTCGCGGCACTCGGGATCGGACGCAGCACGTAATCCAGACGGGCGTTAACATCGGTGGCAGCCATCGCCCTGCCGGCATGGTGATGGCGACTGCTGCTCAAAGAATTGTTATGAGCTACACTATGAGAATTATGGCCGGCGTTGTTAGCAGCATTGCTTCCGGAGGTCCCAATCTCGCGATGGCTGGGCTGGCTCATCTCCTCACAATCACTGTTCGGTGTCAGACACGATTTCCCGTTTCCATAGCCACCGTTCCCTCGCAGCACATCACTGTTCGCTGTTCTTTCGGGTCGGTAATCGACTCGACGATCACGCTGGTGTTGCCTTTGGTGGTCCCACCCACCGTCAACCAAACCAACGTTTCCACTTGTACTATTACCACCACCTGATCCACCAGAAACGACACTAACACTGCTATTGTTACCACCAACTGCCGTCCTTCCGTCCTTATCTGTGTTGCTCCCGGAGCCAGAAATCACGTCCGGCTTCTTATAATGTGATATCCGAGGTCTTTTCGTTGGTAGTCCATCGTTTCCTTCGTAGTAACCCGGCCGCTTGTTCCCCAATAAGCTAGGAGGCGGTGCCGTAATCGCAGGGGGTGAACCTGGATGAGTAGAATTTGGCGACTGTCCACTTCCTGTAATTAAAAGTCTCGTAAAATTTCAGTTATGTATAATGCAACATCAAGTAACTAATGAAGATATATTGTACCGCTAGAACCATCGCTGGAACCAGGAGGCGTTAGATTTTGAGGTTTTCTTCTTTTCAACATCGCCTTCTCCTGCTCCGTATAATAAGGCCAATCTTCCTGTACGTCATTCCAAACGTACCTGTGGAGATGGTACGTGTTATCTCTCATAAAAGCTATCTGCTTTAGAGTCGGCGTTATGAAATTTCGGTCACGCTCCTTTATACCCTCTGAAAATAATTAATAACATTAGTAATATGAATCCCAAGAGTTTACAGTATCGCTAATTCTTCGCAGTCCTATATTATAGATTCTATATCTAATAGCAAACATAATCTTTCAAACGCAGAGAGTTAAGTTAATTGTATAATCGTAATTATTACCTCTAGTTATGCGGTCATATAATTCCGGCTTCTTGTATGGCCTCAGAGCAAGTAAGTGAATGAGTCTTTCTCTGCGGATTAAAATAAAAACTAGTCATTAATCTTCCTCTTATATTTGCATATGTACTGTAATTGCATTGATTTTTGTTAACTTTGGTGCTAATAGGTTTTTAAGATTACGATGAACTCACCTTAGTGGCTTGCGCATGAGGTCGGAGTTCTTCTTTTCGGGTTGATTCCGAGCCACTGGTGTATTAGTGGCAGCTGGCTTGTAAGCGGAAGACAGCCTGGACTGACCGCCAGAAGAAGTAATCGTCGATTCCCGATATTTAGAATTTGATGGCGACGGTATTTTCTTTCCTGTCGATTTCAGCTTCACCTTGCGCCCAATTGGTTCATTCGGTTTGAGGACTCTAGTGCTGGGGGGTGTACAATAAAATGGAAATTTAGTATAAATAAATTCCATACGGTGGACTTCAGTACAACTTACTATTTTTGCATTCCCCTCCCCTTTCCTAACAACTACTGTGATTGTAATGTGACACGATCATACATAAAACAAATAATTGATAGTGACTCACAATGCGTATGAACTAATTCTTTTGTGCGCTAAATATTCATAATAGAAAGTGGCAAATGCGGAACTATCCGAGCGTAACAGTTCACGGTTGTTGAGTAAATATGAACAGAAGTGATAGTCTTTATTTCTAGTTTCGTACAACCCTATATTCCTCCCTATTATTATATAACATTATTAATATGATTATCGAATTAAAATATGTTCTTACAATATTTTTAAATCACAATATTTAATTTTTTGTAAATATTCATATCAATACGCAACGTTAAAATTGTTCTAAAATAAAACTGTGAGAAACTGCATGTAGATGTTACATTCGATCGCAGACTCGGTCTGGCTTTTGACGCAAACAAACCGTCACATAATTATAAGCCAATTATCACTTTTTCTATTCCATTATTATATAATCGTCTTGGTGATACTGTCATTCGCAGGCTTTATACTGACGTTGGCAGGTGCAATGCACCTCGCGAGATGCCAAAGAAGGTAAAATAGAATTTACGGCGTTATCGGAGCTCTTTTTTTCCTCACGTTCGCGTTCCTACATACAAATCCAACCCCAGCCACCCCCGTTACGCAATCCCATCGCGTGAACCATAACGCAGACTATCTTTTTATGTAACGACCATCCGCTGCCAATGTCTAAGTACGTAACGTTGCTATTCAGCGGTATGTTACAAAGTAAATTAAGAAGCAATACAAGATTTAAAACAGATGTAAAACTCTTACAATAATTTATCCTTCGACTTTGTACACCTATGTGTTAATATGTTTTTTATAATTAAACAATCCGTACACTATATGAGAGAAAAACACCTTATATATTTAATATTTCTAGTGGTTCAGAGTTGATTGAGACCAACAGCTCGAGAATGAAGTCGCACTTGTCTGTTACTAGCCTTGACCGTTAAACAAATTAGCTGACCTACCAATGACACGTCCCACTACGTAATCATCAATAAATTCTTGAAAGACGTGTATGCAACAAGTTCAGTATTACAACTTTATCTTTTCGATTATCAAATATATATTGTAGTATTTCGAGTGTCGAGTATACTTATATTGATGAAAAATTAATTCACACTCGGAGTGCATATTCACAATGAAAGTAGGTGAATGTAATTAAACATGCTAGGTATTTGAAACTTAAATAAAGAAATCTACTTCAAATATTGAGGTGATACCATGAAGTTTCTTGACAATCTATGAATCTATATACAAGAGGATTAAGCTTCATTTGTTGATGAAGGAGAACTGCAGATGAATATGGCATGGAAGAGGCGTGAAATAGAATGAGACAATGTTTGAACAGGGTTGCTAGTACAACGAGGACGTTGAACAAAAGTGGGTCTTAGTCCGGGGATCGATGAGGTCAATACCTTTTGGTGATCATAAGAAGCTATGGTATTACTCAGTAAGATCTCTGGTAAAATTAGTTAGAGAGCAATGAAGAAGGGAAATTAATTTAGTCCCCGACCAATTCTGAAGTTCTCTAGTGCATATCCATATGATCTACTACAACGATATCGTACCATTTGTTTTTGTTGTTTTCTTCAGCAACTACCATTCGATGTCTGGTTGTCTCGTAGACATCGTCGTTCGCCTGTATCCGCATTTTACACGGTAATGCGCCAAGACTCTCTAAGCTCCTGCAGGAAAAGAATAGACCATGATAAAAAGAATCGACGAGTCTCGAAACGGGTCAAGATCATTTTTAAGATTATACAGTGGAACCTCGGTATACTTCTGCTTTGCAACAAATCTAATTCGGAATACGTACTGCTTGAACGTGACAATTTATGCTCGGCATACGACGTGACCTCCAAGCTGCGCGAAATTAGTACAGCTAGCGTTACAAAAGTATGCAAACAATATTTGGTATACGTCCTATGCGATATAAGTCCAAATATCATAGACGGATTAAGGTCGTATACCGAAGTTCCACTGTATATTATTGTGTATTGCATAAAAAACAATACAATGAAATAATTGTCTTCACAAAGTAAAATTATTTTCAAACGACGAAAAGAAGTGAATTCAACTAAATATGGACAATTGTTTGAATAAAATTTGCTTATCTTTGGAGCGCAACGACTCCAAAGCATGAAGCGAAGTACCAAAGAACATGATAGGTATAATAACGAGTAACTCACTTAGGGCCGGTCTGTTGTATGCATTCGAAACTACCCTGAGGACCCTCGATGTCTTGATTGCCGGAAAGACTGAACGTGAAGCCCGTCGATCCATGGCTGGATTGCGTTGATGGAAAGGTGAGTTGCTGGAATCAGAACACCACCCGGTTATTCGTGCGCCTTCATCCCGCTAATAAGGCCGTGTTAAATTACGAAACAGCTTATGCTACAAGCTCCGGCGTGTATGTGACACGGCCGGGGCCGTGTCTACCTTTCCTCATGTACGTATATCTGCCGGGTACATGAACCTGCGCTACAGGCATATGTATCCTCCGGCTGTCTATCTATCTATCTGTTTATCTGTCTGTCCGAGCCTTTAAGTAGAACCGAGTTCTAATGTTCCCGAGTACGACATTTTATCACATATATGTATATGCGCTCTCCGGGTTTTGTTCCGTTGTCATTACTCGCGTTACACTCTTTGATCTGATTTTATGCGTTTTATTTTTTTGACGCCAGATACATTTCTTAAGCGATGAGTATAATGGTAAGAAAGAGACTTCAGACCAAAGAGTCATTAGACTTTTAATGATAATAAATATTAAAACAGTATTGATCGTTTATGAATTCTGACTTCCCAGTTTTCTTATCGATTACGTTCAGATTATACAAAAAAAAAACAGCGTCACCTGGGAGGGCGTAAATCTCGATCTCGAATTTATCGACATCGTTGAGCACGTGTGAATCTGCGGTCTTTTAATGGAGAGGGATAGCAAATGGTAAATACAGTTCCATGCGCTCTTAACGCAGTTCGTGCGAAATAGAAAAATTAAAGTGGAGGCTAATTTGGAAAAAAGGTATCAACGCGGAATTTTCGTCAGACAGAACATAAAAGGACCATCGAAACAGCTACGGGACTTACATGCCATAAGTGTGCTAGCAATGTGCATGCCAGACGATTTTTCCTTTTTTTTTTGTGTAAATTGCTAATCGCCTTTGCGACGGTAACGGTCCGTTTCGGAAAAATGTAAAATGTTTTATGGCTAAGGATTCTTCTCTCGAGTTCTGCGGAACAGAAAGAAGTTTGGCTATTTGAATAAACAAACTCCTTCACAATGTTACGTGAGCGATAGATTACTACAGTGATATAAAATTTGTCTAAACGTTGCGTTAAACCATTCGATGCAGTATATGTATATCGTCTCGGATTAATTAATCAGTGATAAAGGAATAATTAGTAATGAAAGAATAACAATGAAACGATTAAGTCGCAAACGGGATGTACGCGGGTGCGACGAAGGTTACTGCAATGAAATCTCGTTTTCGAGGACGACATCGCACGACGAGAATGTAACGGAACAAATAGGTATGTCTTCCGCGTATCAAGTGTGTATCGGACGTGGAAATGGCAAATCGAAACTTTTCTATGTTCACTTGAAAAGTCTCCTCTGGGATATAGCACGAGAGTCTACGTTCATGGCTGTTATCCGTACCACCAATTATTTGCGCCGCGATAAGGAAATCGTTTTATCGCTATATTAGATTAATGTCGGATCTTAACAACAAGTCGTATATTGATTCCACGAATTTAATATTCGAATTTTATTGGTTATCAAGTCAGTTGCAGTTATGAGCTGCATAGAATATCAATTTTTTAATTCATTTTACATTTCATACATAAATACATTCAAAATCAAGAGAATTTATGAATTCATACTGTTTCTATTTGATAATACTAAAATGTCCTAATAATTGAAATATAATTTGTTTCATTGAATTTATCAGATGTAAAACTGAAAGCGGAGACAAAGAAACCTTGTTTTCATGCTCTCGGAAATTAACTTCTCCTTTGGTCGGCACATACAAACAAGAATCGATGCAGCTTTTTCCCCGATTGAATTTCATTGAAAGTCAGTCGAGCACGACCGGGTATTTCGCAATATGCACGGTGTGTACTTCCCACTCCTCTGTATCCTTACCCCCTACTACTACCACCCTTGGATTTATTCCTTTCTCTTACTCGATTCCTACGAAATCCTTTCTTTTTCCCTTGCCGCCGCGCGGCGTCACGGCGTAACGCCTCCTGACATTTCGGAATCGGTCAGCGGACCGATTATTTTTCGGCCGACGCGTCGTACTTTGTAATTAGATCAATTTCAAAATGTTCGCGTCTCGCGGAAATTATTGGCCGTATCCATGGATCGACAGTGACTAAGTGAAATCTGTTAAAGATGCTACTAGGAAATTATTTTCAATTCACGAATTCATTGTTAGAAAACTTCGATTTATTGCAATTGATTACTTATCTCAGAATGCAGATCACAATTTATATTTTTTCCTTTTCGTTTTTCGTCTTTTCGTTTTACCTGGTTCCTTTCACGTAATCATAAACCGGTCTTCATCGCCGTTGACGAAACCATAAATACGAATGTTTATCAAACGCTATGGAATTACGACCGAGAGAGTTATATTTTCGGTTCGTGCAATTCAAAAACATGAGACATGTTGATTTTTACGATCCTCGAAGTTTTCGGCTGATTCTTTTTTATTGACGAACGTTCGAAAATAAAAGGCAGTAGGAAAAATGAATAGGGGCGAGCCTGTAACGGAAAAAACAATGAATAATTCTGTTTTTTAATGTCAGGATTAAAATGATTAATTCGTAAGGAAATTTGACGACTGACATCGTATAAATCAACGAACGACCGAGACGGCGTTCAGAGAGATAAGAGTGGTACCGGGAAAACGATGACAAGAGACAAGCGATCGTAATCATCGAGGAGGAAGGGAACTTCGACTTCTCTCACGGACGTTCACGTATCGAGGACGCGGAGGATCCCCCTTCTCTTCTCGACTGCTTAAACGAAAGGTTGAACCGCGCGAGAATGCGATATGAAAGTTTCGTGAAGGGAGCAAAGCCGTTCGTTGAAATTTCACTGTGCGAAGGACGAACGTCATCGTCTCTTTACGTACACTGCCGTTCAAGAGTTTGCAATCATTCATTTTATGACAAGAAAAGAGGATGTATAAATCAACATCTGAAGTGTTATAATATTTCAATGAATTTCAAACAATAAACACAATAAGAAAAATTGTCTCTGATATGGAATATTACTACAAGTATTCAAAAATTAAACACGATTGAGATTTATGTTCTACCAAGATAAAATAGATTTTAATTTAGCTCTTTATAGAAGATTCAGAATAAAGATTATATTCTGTCATTTACTAACTTTAGNAATCAACATCTGAAGTGTTATAATATTTCAATGAATTTCAAACAATAAACGCAATAAGAAAAATTGTCTCTGATATGGAATATTACTACAAGTATTCAAAAATTAAACACGATTAAGATTTATGTTCTACCAAGATAAAATAGATTTTAATTTAGCTCTTTATAGAAGATTCAGAATAAAGATTATATTCTGTCATTTACTAACTTTAGTATTCTCTACACACGTCTAATGCGACGTTACATGTAATATCGCATCGAAATACAACACGATCTAAATAAGTTAGACTAAAGTCGAGGCACGAACCCGTGGAATTTGGAATTGAAATGGCCTGTATCACATTTATCGGGGTCTAGGTCGTAAGTCAGACGCGGAGGCTAGAAGAAAATAAAAAATAAACGCAAAAGAGATGTAAATGTGCATTGTCGTCGTAAAACTTGAAATAGTAATGCAAAGATAAAAAGCGGGAAAGTTATACAAGAGTTACGTAGAAGTATTAACTTCAAAGCTGTTAAATACACTTTGCTGTCCAAAACTGTTTAAAAATATCCCTACTTTTTCTTATCGTCGTCGTAGGGTATACGCAACGTATAAAAATTCTTAGGTTTCAATCGCAAAAAGTTTAAAAGCAAGACGTTTGACGTAGTAACGAACTTTTTCATAAAAGTTCTATTACCCAAGGAATTTGTGTCACGTTTACACTTGCATTTGCTGCAACTGATAGACACATTTCGAGTGCTATATCTTTATCAGTGTCTCGATAAACACGTAACAATTAATGCTCTCACTGAGCCAACAACTTCTGCCGGGATGAGCATAATCTCTAACAAAGCACACTAATCACATACTTCCAACTTTTAAAACTCGAGATTGTATTTGGTATTATCTCATAATTTCAGACAACTTTTACATTTTCAGTACAATCAATAAAAGAAAATTAAACTTACAATTTTTATACTTCTTTTTCTTTAGTACCAACAGTTTAAAATATAGGTATCTATTTATTAATGACACGATAATGCTATGAAGTTTTTATCAACAGTCGTAGTATTTTCAGCAAGCTTAACATCGCATATTTTTTACGTAAAACAAAAAATATTAATTTTAAAAGAAATACATATAAAATTGTCCAACATGTAACTTTTACATGACAAGAACTATACATATAACGATAAGCTTATTTAGTTTATTGGCTATTGTGCTACTATTATAGCTCTGAATTATCATTAAGCAATCTGTACTTATGTAATAATTATTACTTTCCACTTCTCTTGCTACAAAAATCAGACTTAATCGCAATTTTACTTCAACTTCTTTCCAGTTCAATTTTTTATTTTCTCATTATTTAATATATCTTATTTGAGTACAGGTATAACATTAAGTGCATTAGCAAATCTGAAACCAGGTTGTAAACCTGAAACTGGACGCCCCTGATTACCATAGCGGTTGAACCAGAGCAGGCATTACGTATAACATTTAATAATATCCTTTCGAACCAGCGCAACGTGTAAGTAACAATATGCGCCACACAATATATGAATGTTGTATACGCTAATTGGGCATAAATGACCACAAGCATTAAATGGAATTAGCGAATTTCAGGAACTTCACGAATGAAATCAGTTCGAGTGGAATCCACGTGTGGAAATTTGTAGAATGCTTGTGCGTTCGCGGCTCGGAATTCGAAGCATCGAAATTTTCCGAGTATTCTGCTATGTACCGTGTATTTTCGATGCGGCGTGAATGATGGATAGAGGATGGAGTGGTTTTGTGTAATGATCTATAAGGCTAGTGGGCGTATATGATTTTGCGAGAGGAGAATTTCGAGAGGTATTCCGGTATATCCTGTCGAGCATTGTTGTCGATTATCCTAATTTGGCATGAATTTCATGAGAGTGGCTTCTGCAAGTGATTTTCCATGTATTGTAATTATTCCAGGTATTGTAATTATTCAATGGCTTAGTTTGTAAATACTGCTCCAATTTTTAATAAAAGATATTTTCAGTGTAAAGTATACCTAATTGTAAAATGTTTGATAAAATGAAGTACGTAATTGTGATACAATTAAGATGAACTAAAATTGAGACAAGAAACTACGAACTGAAATATACTGATACTGAAGTAATCTCTAGAATGGGAAACTAAATATTCTTTCTGATACAATGAAAGATGAAATCTTTCTCCAAAAGAATCTTAATTACAAAGATTCAGCATATCATGAAATAAATAAAAAAGAAGAGTCGAGAGACGGTATGAAAGTTTCGAAACTCTCGTTCTCAGCGAATTACACGTGAGTCAGGAGATTAAGGCTGAGAACGTCAAGCGAATTCAGTGAAGGTATTTAATAACAATCGTCCGGTGATTGCCGTTTCGCGTGCGCAGGCCAAAACAGTGCAGTGATCCATGTTGGAACAAAAAGTCGTAGGTGGATGCCTCATCTGTTCATTTATAGAGAGACGTCGATAAACAGGAATGTATATACATATGCGACGATTGCATCACACGTCAAATATAAGAAAAGTCACCAACTTATACCAGTCTTATTCAATTTTTTGTTAATCTTCCTAACACCTAAAAAAAATTAATTTAATAAATCCAATATTAAAAAAGTTATCCGATTCTGAAACTTGTGCGAATAGTTATGGACGTTACTGTACGTAGTATACTTGTTTCATTGATTTTTGTCAATGCAAATGAAAAAAAATAATTGTTATGCGTCTTTCAAGAACAGTTTTTTAAAAAATTCAGAATATTATCGGACGTCATTGAAGTGAATAACACTTCGCTTTTGTGTGAGTAAACGATGATAGACAGAGTCATCGAAGACGCAGTCATGCATTTGCGAACCTTTTCAGACTTCTCTGACCTTTCCTTCGCTTCCTTCACGGGAAACATGAAAGGGAACATCAATCGGAGGCTATCTTTTGTTCTTAAACTCGCGTGACGCTTTGTACTGCCGTGCCTCTCGTTAGGCCTTAACGACACTGCTAATGACTATACAAGACCAGAAAAAGGAAAAAGAGGAACCCTATAACGTAACAAGTTCTAAAGGACATTACCATGAAAAATATCCGATCACTTCACGTACGCATTTTAAGATAACTTTCGCATGCGAGAACTGGACGAATTTCATGCTTTGTTTCAATACTGATACGTGTAATTTACTAAATGATAAAACAGGATTGAGTTTTGAATAAAAACTTTTTGTACAAACATTTTTAAGTTGCTCATATTTGTCCTGCTTATTCCGAGTGTCCGTTCGAGATTCGAGCAATATTAAGACAAACTTTCAGATCCAAGGCATCGTCCGTTTCTTGAAATAACTACACGTTCAAGATCATCATGAGTATTTTTATACGCCAAAGACATAGTCCGTTTAACACGTTTCTGTGTCACTTACAACGGTATCTACTTTTTTCTGCAGTGCGTAACATTTCTGATTCTACACGAAGCCAACCATTCAATTAAAAAACAAAATAAATTATTCCGAAAGAAAGAAATGATGTTCTCTTCAGTGTTGGTGTTATTAATTTCATTCGAAAACAAGTTCAACAGCACTAACTGTATCTTTTATTAAAAAAAAATCGATTTCTTTTGCTCAATTAATATTTAAATGGTCCAATATTTCCTTTAGTCTGCAACTCCTTGTGAAATAAAGTTACATGAGAAAGAGTTATGTGACCCAATGTGGCTCCATATTTCATCGATCTTTCGCTATTCAATTATGTCACGCGTTGCCCATGGGATGTTTGACTCGGTTTTCTCGCCATCCCACGGATCAAATGAGATTTTTATTGCCACCTTTTTCCCTCCAGATAGATAGTTATTTTCTGCTACGTTTACTGAACCACATAGTCCCATCTCGGTTATTGTGTACATGAAACTGAATACAATTTTTCTACGAAATCTTTAATATACAAGAATAACTAAGTTAATATTTAGTTCATCAAATGGAACATATTTGAATGTCTACACATAATATTGCTTATTGATTCACAATAAGAAAGTACTAAAGAACTGAATCTATATATAGACAACTGATAAGATTTCCTGAAAGCAAATAAAGCACATTACTTGCATTTTTCTATCTACGCGATAAGATTTTTTACCATTCAGTAGAATTTTTTTACTAATCGTACTGTCAACTAGGCGACCACAATTGCAACCGAGGGTTGGATCTCAGAAAGATGATGTAATCGAGAGCATACGAGTAAAACCGCGCGTTCGTTCTTTATTTCTCGCGCGTGTATCGCACGCAATGCGCGAACGAAAAAGAAAAACGAAGGTACACCTCTATACGCGATCGACCTTGTCCCAAATGTAGTTTTATCCTCTGCCAGGGACATTGGATCGCTGATTACGTTCGTCACCTTCCTTTTTTTCCACTGTTTGCATTACGGCACTTGAAATTGGTAATTGTTACGAATTAAAAAAAAGCACTTTTGGGAGCAGTAATCAACGTAAGCATACTATCTACCACAAAAATTGATATGAAATCAATAAGGAAGTATGAAGATTCATAAACCCCTCTTGGTATTAGATTTACTGCATTAATCCATTCTCCAATAGCCGATTATACGTCTTTATTTAATAAAATAATCCAGCTTTTGCGCCTCCGATTATTGGCTAGCAGTACTTTAATAAAGCAGCAGCTATTTAATGGTTTTGAATGCGTTAAGGCAATTTCGAAAGGATCTAAATGAATGAAATATTATCATTCAATAACAATGAATTTCAAATCTACCTTAGTTTGTAAAAAGACTTCTTCAATCAATTAAAAACTTGTTAACATCCTTTTACAAAAACCACTTAAAAAATATTCACGCTCAATAGTACTCGTATTAGATTGTATTTACAGGTGATGGGAATAAACCAAATAATTATTGAGATCGGATTCGTAAAATTCTCTTAAACTCTAAATGAATTCCGTGAATTCTGGATTTACTTGGAGTTGGACATTTTGGAAAGATTTGCATTTTTGAAAATCGTTGATGTTAACATTCCTCGCGTTCTCCTTTTCGAAAGTTTCCAAACAGGTGTACGGTTTCGATCGCGACAACGGAAATTAGTAGAAAAGGAGAAAATTGCCGATTATGCAGGACATTGACGCTGCGACCCGATGCCTCGAATAATTCTGCGATAAATGCACAGGACTCAGAACACCAGATACCTACTAATTTTAGCGTATTAAATCTTTGACCTCATGCCCGTGTTTTAAAACATTCTTTAACCTTGATATACCCGACAATTATAATTAGCTTTGTTATAAAAATAATTGCTAGAAACATACGGCGGTCTGCGTAACCGAAAGCAGAACAAACGGATTACTCGCGTTACGCGATTCTTTCAGAGCTACGGGTCGCGTAATTCTTTCGTGCAAAACGATCCTTGTTCACCGTGACAATATTACGCACATAATCAAGTCATTACAGGGACACGCGCGTGAGAAATGATACAATTGCGGTGGCGGTGGCGAGCACTTAGACAGCGAGAGACAGAGAAAGAGAGAGTCAGTCCGCGGTAGCACACTCTTTGAAAGTTCACGAATTAAATCGCATTAAGTGAAAGCTGTGCGGTTGCGACACACGACGACGGCGTATATAAAAATTCGTCGCGAGGCTATTAGGATTTAAGGAAGTCCTCTCTCGGTAATGCGTCTGCTTTCTCGCCTAATTTATAAATATCACGTCTGCTTCAAACCGAATTGCATTACCTTCGTTTCTCCCCTTTTCCCTTTCCTTCACTTTGTATTCACAATTCATTTACTCGGCAACCCATCGAAATCGAACATCTTGATCGGTTTTTCAAGATAATGAAATGCCTGAGTCTGTCTTACGTGATAGAAAAATAGATTTGTTTCATACGATTTATTTTTATTGTAATTGAAAATCACTTCAAAAGCAATCTAATATTACATTTCAATTTTTGTCCGCTGTCCAAATGAGACTGATTTAAAAAACAAGTACATGTTATCTACACGTTACGAGGCAATTTTTTTCTGTGGAACATACAGTCACTCCCTATAAATATTCGTACATATTTCGAAACGGTATACAGTTTTTAGTATTAGATTAAAGAACTTTATCTTCTGTGGAATTTTAGAGAGCTTAATTTACTATAGAATGTCTAACAAATAATTAAAAAAACTTGGTATTCATTGAAATCGCGAGGAAAATAGTAAAGGACATGGTTTTTAACTTTTTTATTAGGGTCTGTAATAAAAATTGGAAGTGTCTCGTTTGCAGATCTAAGTAAGTTATATGCATGTACAAAGTTTCATTAAAATCGATCAATATTGCTCAGCGCTATAAGCGATTAGAAATTAAAAAAATCGCAGTTCTCCACGACTTTCAATCTACAACTGGGATAAATTGGCGAATTTTTACATGTTTCGATATGTCTAATTCTTTTACGGTTTCATGAATTTTTATGAAACTTTACACATTCATATAACACATTTAGATGTACAAACGGGATGTTTTAAATTTTTACTAGAGCCTCCAACAAAAAAGTTAAACATCATGATCTTTTCTTTTTTCTTCGCGATTTCAATGAATACCAAGTTTTTTAAATTTTTTGTTAGTCATTCTATAGTAAATTAAGCTCTCTAAAATTCCACAGAAGATAAAGTTCTTTGATCTAATACTAAAAATTGTATACCGTTTCGAAATATTTACGAATATTTATGGGAGTGACTGTACGTTTAGGGGAGGATTTACGTCCATCGGCAAATGGAATAAATCTGTTATATAACAATGTTTTGTTAGACAGTGCACTCGCAGTTTTATAATCAAAGATTATATTTTATACATATATGTATTACTACTTTATATTTTGAACAACGAAGCATACATTACGATATTAAATTGATTTTGTCTACGATATTAGGCAACGAACACCGTGACGTCGTTCTGCCCATTAATGTCGACTTACGAAGCCCTTGTATACAGTTTACACGAGCGTCTGGTTGCCGTTACAAGTTGATCAGGGTATGACAACTTGCCACGGATGATCCAGATGTTACGAGAATCGCGTTAGATGTAAAAGCTCGTTTCTATGGATGCACCCCTACTCGACGTAACCCTCCGGACTACCGTTTATACACGAGTACAATGGAGGACTTCTCGAAAAAAAAAAAAGAAAACAATATTGTGCGAGCAGCCACAAGAATCCGCTTGCGTAATACAACAGGATTAATTGTAATATATTTGCTGGTGAATTATGCAAGTATTTAGTAAGGAGTTAATAAAGCTTCGTCTGTTCATAAAGCTTAATTATGGGACAGGAAAAGGTAGAAAAGAATCAAAGTGAGTTACTTCGTTCTGGTAACGTAAATACCTCGTCGTGGCGCGTCGGTATCGAGTTAAAATGGTAAGAAAAAAATGGGTGTTCCGCGTAGCTGTTGCAATCTCGACCACGGTTGCGGAACGCAAAAGACGTGGAACGTCGAAATTCCATGAGCGCGGTTTAATAAACCGATAACATGCCGATGAACACTACACGCCGCGCTGCGGGGAAGAGTTTCTAATTGCTCGCGCGCTTCGATCTGGGGCTGCTACTGTTGCATAATTGCGGTAAACTCGTACCAGGTAATGAAATTTTTTAACGCTTTAAAAAAATTCAGAGCCAGCTAGAATGCATCGGGGAACGTTAAAATGACGATCAATTCAGAGAACGACTGTATGATTTTTCTAATTGATCACTAAGTTTTCGCAAAAGGTGAAACCAGCAAGAAAGCTGTATGAAGAAATACATATTTAAAGATCGTAATTAATGGCTATCGTTTTCTCATTAGCACACAGTTTTCTAGACACTTGCGAATAAAGCAAATAAGACAAGAAACTGTTTTAATGTCTCAAGGAGTAATAAAGCACAGTCTGCATTATTTCAATAGTAATCATTCTATGATTGCACGCGTATTCTCGAGGATAGAAATCGGATTTTGTGGAAAATGCTGCTGATAAGATCAGTGAAGGAGAAAGTCCGGTGTGATAAGATTCTTGAAATGTGATTAATGGATAACTAATGGGTGAATACTATGTCGAGCACTGATCTAACGACGGTGATAACGCGTGGATTATGGTAATCTGTTATGACCTATTCAGTTGTGTTCTACATTAGGAAGTCAACATTACGTGTGAACGTATACTCACTCTAACAGACTAACTATTCTTAAGACTTATAGGAACGGTTCATATTCGTGTGCATACGAAGACGAAATTAATTTTATTTTTTTTTTAAATAAGACACAGTAATACGAGGCAATATATTGCACAGTTGAAACGCAAATACTTGTGAATAGAGGATATATTTTACTAATGATTTCTGATGTCAGCTAATTAACCATCAATTCCGATAGACGCGTAGACGAGAGCAAATCTGATTAGAAGTAATAAACTACGTCAGAAGTGAGAGTCTATAAACTTCACAGTGAGAGTTTAGAGAGTATTAACCAACTCATTATACCGTCTTAGAACCACTCTATTATCTAACTATTAAATTTAACTTTACTAATCTTTGTTAATAATTCTGATACGAAAATGTTAATTACACAATCAACTTTAATGTAGAACTTTCGGTTCTAGAGAATCCGTTGTTACCGCAGTTACGTGAAATTGCTTCCAAATATCTACAGAAGATAGGAACGAAGGTCGCGTGTGATTTTTCAACAAACTTAGACACAGCAAATTAGTATTCCTTGGATGGAAAGGACCTAGACCTAGTATCGGTCGTGGAATTGCCTAATACATGGTACTGTGACGAGTAATGCACGGAATTGGGTTAGAAAGTTGTCGATGGAGTTTCAAATCCGTGATGGAAATAGATTCATTGAGAGGAAATCAAATAAACAGAAAAAGATATTGCTGATGAATTAAAATATTGTACGACTAAACAGTAAAATATGAACTTTATTTTTGTATTGAATAACCGATTTCTCGAAATGCGCAGGAACGAAACGTCTACGAAAAAAATATGTTAATACTATTCACAGATAATGAAGCAGATTGCGGATGTAAGAGATGCGAATCTATTTTTGTCTGAATCTCGTTTCCCTCATGGAGTTTCATGAAATATATCCACGATTTGTCATAGCATTTACGTACCGGATGATCTAAGAAGAAAGAGGTCAAGCATTTTGGAGAAATTGCAGCTAAAAATAGTTTATTGGTTCCGACTTTAAGTCTTAATTAATCCAGTATGTTCTGTGAAATAGAAGCGACAGTACTTAACACGTACAGGGAAGAGTTGTTCAAAAATATGATAATTTCAATAGCATCAAAATCGACATGGAACGCGTAATAATTATCAGTAGAAACCGTATAATGCACCTACATGAAATAGCCTTATGAAAAATGATATCATTTACGCTTTATGCGTTAAAGAGAATCAGGAATAAGAGAACTTAAATGAGTAATTACTAAATACCAGATCTGCACGATCATATTGAGATCCTTCCTTTACTCTGACGTCCTAGATTTCCAATCTCATCTTTTTGGATCGTTCCATACGGGGAACGAGTCGAGAATAGAGCGGATTCGCGCGGAATGCGCGGCTTGCTCCGGATAATCGCGTGAAACGAAGGCTCGCCGGTCGCATGCGGAATGAAGTCCATTCGGGTACGCGGCATAATTTATTATATGAACATAGACGAGCCGCGACTCGTGTCGGTCTCGATCATCGTCGCACGCACTTCGACACGTGATTCGAGCCACACGTACATATCGTGCGCTCGATATACATCTGAGAATGTTAATTGACCATTGCCAGCGGTCGCGTGGACATCGGAGACGATTTCGCCATTTTTACGCTTGTACGAAATACGTTTAAAAATAAGAAATTACAATAAGACTCGATGAGAATGTTGCGATATATAAGATAAAATCAACGATTAAGTGAACTAATCTTTAGGCAAATGATTTTTAGACGTTGTTAAACACATGGTATTAGCCTATTCCGATATTTATTGTATACCAAAAGAGCAAAGACAATAAACAAACTCTATTAGGTTTTATGTTATTAGGCCTCGTGTACACGTGCTTTATTCAGATCATATACAGTCACTCCCATAAATATTCGTACACATTTCGAAACGGTATACAATTTTTAGTATTAGATCAAAGAACTTTATCTTCTGTGGAATTTTAAAGAGCTTAATTTACTATAGAATGACTAACAAAAAATTTAAAAAACTTGGTATTCATTAAAATCGCGAAGAAAAAAGAAAAGATCATGATGTTTAACTTTTTTGTTGGAGGCTCTAGCAAAAATTTAAAACATCCCGTTTGTACATCTAAATGTGTTATATGAATGTGTAAAGTTTCATAAAAATCCATGAAACCGTAAAAGAGTTAAACATATCGAAACATGTAAAAATTCGCCAATTTATCCCAGTTGTAGATTGAAAATCGTGGAGAACTGCGATTTTTTAAATTTCTAATCGCTTATAGCGCTGAGCAATATTGATCGATTTTGATGAAACTTTGTACATGCATATAACTTACTTAGATCTGCAAACGAGACACTTCAAATTTTTATTACAGACCCTAATAAAAAAGTTAAAAACCGTGTCCTTTACTATTTTCCTCGCGATTTCAATGAATACCAAGTTTTTTAAATTTTTTGTTAGACATTCTATAGTAAATTAAGCTCTCTAAAATTCCACAGAAGATAAAGTTCTTTAATCTAATACTAAAAATTGTATACCGTTTCGAAATGTGTACGAATATTTATGGGAGTGACTGTAGGACTGTCTAATTCATATTGCAAATTATTTATCTGTGGAACAAGGTTATATGGACAAACTTACACCGGTTGCATTAATGAATTACCTCTGGTGCTTAACACGTCAGATACAATTTTATTTGCATGTATGCAAATACATATTTTACAACGATCAAAGATAAATGATATTTGTGTCTCTGTTTTCCGCATATGCATACGTAACAAGTATGTCTGTTTTTCATTTTGTTTTACGTAATACATTCACTTTGTGTTTTACACCGACAAGGTTTTTCGCTTTCGAAAAACAAACTCTGCTCGACTAGAATAAATTGTTTTATGAATGACGCGATCTTCGAGGAACAATAATCGCGTTTAATTATTGCGATTTGAATGTATTTTTCTTTTGTTCAGCCAATATACTGTTTCTGGTGATCAGATAAACAGCGAACTTCTTTTCATTGGGAAGTAAAGATTACGCCGAAAGATTGATTTATTTTTACTAAACCTTGCACAATTTTTAATTGTACTTGTAAGCCAAGCGATAAGATAATCGCGAGAAAAGAATCGACGACGGCGAGACTAATTAATTCTAATTTAAGGAAAGCTATCATTATTCATTGTCATCGTGTGATAAGTTCTCGAATCTTTAGAATAGTTTCCGTAGTAGCACGCGTATAAAAATTAAGTTATTCTTAAGTATGCTAGGTGATGAAGGAATATTTTTCTCAGCTCATTCTGTTATACGTACAGACTCGGCCCACTTTTAGCCCACTCGAGAACCAAAAACTCTCGGCTACGTAATGTATCTACATACGTACATACATG